>JAKGGE010002929.1:0-116956 GCA_023748175.1 Hoolock leuconedys | reverse complement strand
GGTGAGGGTTCCTCTGCCCGGCCCTGCATCGTCTGGGAGGTGAGGAGCGACCCTTCCCGGCCATCCATAGTCTTGGAGGTGGGAGCGTCATTTGCCTGGCCGCTCCGTTAGGGAAGTTAGGAGCTCCTCTGTCCGGCCACCCATCATCTGGGAAATGAGGGCGCCTCTGCCAGGCCACACATCGTCTGGGAAGTGAGGCGCCTCTGCCCGGCACCCTGTCTGGGAAGTGAGGGCCTCTGCCTGGCCCGTCTAGGAGGTGAGAAAAGAACTCTGCCCGGCCACCCATAGTCTGGGAGGTGAGGAGCGCCTCTGCAGAACCACCATCCTCTGGGAGGTGAGGGGAAGCTCATGACCTGCCATCTTTTGGGAGGTGAGGAGGGCCTCTGCCCAGCCACGCATCGTCTGGGAAGTGAGGAGCGCCACTGCCCGGCCACCCATCATCTGGAAGGAGAGGAGAGTCTCTGCCCGGCTGCCCCGTCTGGGATGTGAGGAGCACCTCTGCCTGGCCACATATCATCTGGGAAGTGGCCGGTGAGCTCTGCCCAGAGCATACTGTCTGGGATGTGAGGAGCGCCTCTGCCCGGCCACCCATCGTCCTGGGAGTGAGGAGCTTCTGCCATGCCTCCCAGTCACCCAGAGAGTGAGGGCTTTCTGCACCCATGGCTTGGGCCACAGGGCCAAAGGCGTTAGCAAGACCTGCATCCCTGGGCCATCCGTGTTGGGGCTGGGGCCAGGGGAACCAGGTGGCCGGGGCGGTGTGGGTACCCCAAGGCGGGCCAGCTCCACCTCACAAGCCCGCGCCCCCGTAGGGCTCCGCACCTCATGAGCAAGTGTAATCCTTCCGGGCGCCCTCCCAGCCGGGCCAGGCTGGAGTCTCCTCCCCACCGACCTGCTGCTGGATGATCCTCTGGCTGCCCAGGGTCTGCAGCAGGCCTCCTAGAAACCAGAGCCCGGGGAGGAGCTGCAGGAATCAGAAGAGCCAGCCCGAGACTTGAACCATCCCTCAGCGAGGGGAAGAATACCGGGCTCTGCTGGTTAGCTTTTGGGGGGGTGAGGGCTGGGGAGTCAGCGGCAGGGGCGGTGGCCTCTCTTTCATGAGGGGAACCACTGGCTGGGCATGGAGGGCGTGTCTTCCCTCGGGGCCTGACCATGCCATTCGTGCCTCCTAGGACTGGGCCCAGTGAGAGACTCATACAAAGAGGCCTTATTCTTTCCTGGGCGTCCCGGGATCCCAGGCGGCCCAGGTGACCTCCAGCGGGCCCGGGGTGGGTCTACTGCGCGGCGCGCGGGTTTGCAGGCAGCCACCTGGCGTCCTGTTGGAGCAGCCCGGCAGAGCTCTCTTGCCTTTCTGCCACCCCACCCCCGCCTGACCCCGGCTAACCCCCGCCCCGGCAGTATGCGTCCTTCCCAGGGCTGGGTGGAGACCCCCGTCCCGCGAAACACCGGGCCCGGGCAGTGTCCAGGCCTTCTCTCCTCCCAGGGCTCGCCCCCTCTGCGCCTCCGCTCCACCATCGCTCCCCAACCCGTCCTCTGCGGCCTCCCAGGAGCTGCACCGTGGGCCTTGGTGGCCATGAGCCAGACCCAGACACACCCGGATGCTGACCCTTCAGGCGGGGGGGAGGGAAGGCGAAACTGGAGTGGAGAAAGGAAACAGGGAGAATATGGTGTGGTGGAAGGATGAAGTGAGGAGAAAGTGGAGAAGAGCAGGGAGGAAGGGAGGAAGGGAGGGACAGCTCAACAAAGCTCAAGGAGAGCAGTGAACAGGAGGAAAAGACAGAGGACCTGGGACAAGAGGGAGGAGGCGAAGGGAGGAGCAAAGAGAGGAGCAGGAGTAGGAAAGGCAAGGGAGACCTCAGGACTCCCTGGAGCAACTGTAACCACTCAGGGAAAAAAGGTAACCAGGCACAGACTGAGGGGGAGCAATCTTGACAACTGGAGAACACCTCGTTCATGTCATGGGCAGGCGGTTTCCCTCGAACTCTAAGATGGGGACCTCAGGTTGCACCATAGGAGTATTCCTGCAATGGTTTACCGCACATCCCGAGCCGAGCCCACAGCGGGCGCCAGGCCGACAACCCGATCACCGACAGAGGAGCCCTCAGAGGACTGAAGCCTGATTTCGATTCTACGCCCATCGCCCTGCAACGTACCGTAGCTCACGCCTTTTTCCTCGCCACACCCCACCCCGAGAGGCTGACCATGTTAACGTTTGTTTCGACTTGGCGGCACCTATAAACATCCAGGGAAGGGAGGAAGAGCAGCATCCTCTTCGCCTCCCTCCAAAACCGGCCACACCGCAGACTTGCACGCTAGGATACCGGTATCCATCGCCGCTTCATCACGCCGGGATGTATTCATCTCTGGGTTTCTCTGTTCTTCGGGACGGGGAGCCAAACTCATGCATGGGTGAGACTGACACAGCAACGGCGACACCCACAGGCATCGGGTGTCTTCACAGAGAGGGGGCCAGTAAAACTTACACCACAGAGGTTCAGTTCCACCTCCACCCACGCCCAGGCAGGTTTCTCCCTGCTGAAGACGCGTGGGAACACAGGGAGCAGCTTCCAGTTACCGCAGGATCCCAGGAGATGCCCGGAGAGCCAGCCCCTGCCCGAAACCCACCCCCCTCACCCCTTCCCACCCTCTCCCTTCCACTGCAACACTCTGGCCTCCAGTTCCACTCCCTCCGACCTGCCCCCAACCCCACCTCACCCAATGCCCACACCCCCACCAGAACCACCACGCCCCGGGGTCATCAGTGCTCTGGGGCCCCTCAGAGGGAGAGGGCTTGCTGACCCAGGGCTCAGCGGGAGGCAAGAAGGGGTGGAGCCTCCCTGCCTGTGGGCCTTCCTAAGAGCCACTGGCTGTCTGGAAAGGATGGCTTGGGCCAGCCGCTCTCTGGTGTCGATGCCCTGGCACGGTTCTGCTTCAAGCAGGCTCTCGCAGGGCCTCGCTTTGCCTCGGGGTCCAGACGAGTCTCCTCCGCTGTCCTCGTCCTAGGGCTTCCGTGGGAGTGTGCCTTTCGGTTGCGGTGTCGGGAGAGCTACTGCTGGGAGCACCAAGATGAGTTCCGGGTCCAGCCAGGAGGTCGGCGAGACACAGCCAGCTGCCCTTACAAAGGAACACAGGTAGGAGGCTCCACCCTCTTGCCTGCCACTGAGCTCCTGGGGACAGCCTCACCTCGCCTCTTCCCGATGGGCTCCCAGGAACTGGGATGCCCCAGAGGCAGTGGTGCTGCTGGGGGAGGGGCATTCGGTGAGGTGGGGTTGGGGGGGCTGGGAGGGGTGGAGCCGGAGGGCAGAGAGAGGCAGCGGAAGGGGGAGAGGGGGGAGGGCTGAGGGTAGGTTTCGGGCAGGGGCTGGCTCTCCGGGCCTCTCCAGTGATCCCAGGGTAAATGGAAGCTGCTCCCTGGCTTCCCACGCATCTTCAGCAATGAGAAACCAGCCTGGAAGGGTGGAGTGGAGTGTGGAACTGAACCTCTGTGTGGGTCTTGAGTTTTACAGGCCCCCTCTCCGCGAAGACACCCGATGCCAATATGGGTCTTGAGTTTTACAAGCCCCCTCTCCTCAAAGACACTCGATGCCTGTGGGTGTCGCTGTTGCCATGACAGTCTCACCCACGCAGGTGTGTGGCTCCCGCCAAGACCAGAGCTAAAACCTCAGGAGTATCGGGGCATAAGCATCCCCATGCGATGGCTTGACGATGGATTTCGTGTCCCGCAACGTGGGGAGCCTGCGGTGAGGCTGGTTTGCAGGGAGATGCCTCCTCCCTTCCCTGGATGTTTCTGGGTGCCTCCAAGGCTCCGGAAGCAAACCGTCAACATGGTCAGCCTCTCGGGTTGGGGGTGGGGCCGGAGAGACGTGAGCTACCGGCCCCCTTGCAGAGGGCCGAGCAATGTGGTATCCGAAATCAGGCTTCAGTCCTCCTGAGTGTGGCTCCTCTGTGGTCCGTGGTCGGGGATGTCGGCCTGGCTCTCCGCTGCGGGGCTCGGCCTGGGGATGTGTGGTCGGTAAACCACGTGGGTGATTAACCCACGCAACCCGGGAATTTGAGAACCGCCTTATCTTAAATTAGGATCGATACCTGCTGGCTGCCGCTTAGCTCCTCGCTCCACTTTACCGCTTCCCCGAGCGTTTGTTCCACGACCGCGCTTTCCCCTGTTTCCTTCCCTCGGTCCTTGTTCTCCGCCTCCCTCTGTCCTTGTGTCCTCTGTCTTCCTCCGTTTCTTCAATGTCTCCCGCTTCTGTCGGTCTGTCCTCCCTAATCTCTTCCTCCACCCCTCCCCGTTTCCAAAGTCTCACGACCTTCCATCTCTGTCTCCTGTCTCCACCTGTGCCTGCCTTCCTCCCTCTGAAAGGTTAACATCCCCGGTGTGCCCGGGTCTGGGGTCTCCGCATAGCCAGGTGCTCCACGGTGGCCGCCTCCTGGGATGCCGCAGAGTGCACGTGGGTTGCCGGTACGGCGGTGGAGCCGGGAGGGCGAGAGCGGGCAAGCCCGGAGGGAGCTACAGAATGCCTGGACCGGCCGCCCACTGTCGCGGACGGGCCCCACCCAGCCCGTGGAAGGACGCATAATGCCGGGGCGAGGGGTAGCCGTTGGTCAGGCGGTTGTGTGGTGGTGGAAAGGCAAGAGAGCTCTGCCGGGGCAGCTCCCACAGGATGCCAGGTGGCTGCCCAAACCCGCGGCATGAAGACAGCTCACTTCAAGGCCAATACTCGGGCTGCTCCTGGATCCCAGGGACGCTCAGGGAAAGAATGGCAGTTTTACTTTGTACGGAGACTATCCCTGGGTCCAGTCCTAGGAGGCAGGAATGCCAGGTGGGTCAGCCCGGTATCAGGAGAAAGGCCCCTCCTTGCACAGCCAAGGGTTCCTCGCGATAGAGAGGCCACTGCCCTGCCGCGACCCCATCCCCAGCGCACATCCTAAAGCTCCACCAGCAGAGCCCGGTATTCTTCCTCACTGAGGGATGGTTCCAGCCCGGCGGGCTCTTCCGATTCCTGCAGCTCCCCCGGGACCTCGGCTTCTAGGAAAGGGTGCGCCTGCTGCAGAAACTCTGGGCACGCCAGGAGCACATCCAGCAGCAGGCCAGAGGGGAGTGGAGACGAGCGCCTGGGCTCCTGGGGCGGTGGGGAGGGCGCCTGGAAGCTTGCATCTGCTCCTGCGGCGCTGGAGCCAACCGGGGACGCGGGCTGGGGAGGTGGAGCTGTCCCGGCTTGGGGTTCCCACGCCTCCGCGACCTGGGAACTGGCCCAGCCCCACCACGGACTGCCCTGGGACTTGGTGGCGAAGCACGCTTGCCCTGTGGGTCTCGCTTGAGCGACTCCTGGGCTGTCCCACCGCTGCGAAAGGGGTTGTGGCATGCCGCCGCTGCTGTGGGCCCCGTCCGCTGGCATTGGCTGGGCTGGTTTGGAGGCCACCGAGTATGCCCTTGAGAGGGTGGGAGAGGTCTCCCTTCGGGAGAGCCAGGGCGGGCAGAGGGGCATAATACCAGCCTGCCAGTGCCACCGACCAGGGAGCAGGCTGACACCCGCCGGGGGCTGCATTGCAGGGGCCGCCTGCATGCGCCGGCGACCTGCCACCTGGTCACAGGTGCCTGGCCCTGGGTTCTGAAACCAGACGTGAATCCTCGACTCCCCAGAGGCCGCCTTCCTCTCGCTTCTGTCCTTCCCTGGTGGCAATGCTCTGGAATGCGATCCTTCTCAAAGGCCTAGAGAAGCAGGCCGCCTGATGGGATGACGGACGCCCGCTGGCCATAGCCTTCCTTCGGGCCACGCCTCTCGGCCAGGTGGAGATTCCGCCGGGTGGTGCCTCAGCTGGCGTGACCTCTCGTTCTGAAACCAGATCTGTGCCCTGTGCTCCGTAACACCGATGGCCTGGGCCAGACTTTCCCTGGTGGCGATGACCGGGTACGGTTCCTCTCAAAGCAGGCTCGCAGTGCCTTGCTTTTCCTCGGGGTCCAGATGAGTCTCCCTCCGCCATCCTCGTCCTCGGGCTTCCGTGGGGAGGGTGCCGCTCTCGAAGGTGTCACCGGGAGAGCCATCACTGGGGAGCACCGCGACGGCATTCCGTTCAAGGCATGTGGCCAGCGCAGACAGCAAGCTGCTCTTATGAAGGCCCACAGGCATGGAGGCTCCAACACTTCTTGTCTGCCACTGAGCCCTGGGAGACTCCAACCTCGCCCTCCGAGGGGCCCCAGCTCACTGATGCCCCCGGGGGGTGGTGGTGCTGGTGGGGGTGGGGGCACAGTGAGGTGGGGTTGGGGGGTTGGCAGGGGTGGGGCCGGAGGCCAGAGGGAGGCAGCAGAAGGGGGAGCGGGGGAAGGGGTGAGGGGGCTGGGTTTCGGGCGAGGGCTCTCTCTCTGGGCCTCTCCAGGTATCCCGTGGGAACTGGAAGCCCCTCCCTGGGTTCCCACGCATCTTCAGCAGGGAGAAACCAACCTGGAAGTGTGGAGTGGAGTTTGGAACTGAACCTCCAAATCTTCAGGCCCTCTCCGAAGACACACAATGCTCAGGTGTCGCTGCTGCTGTGACAGTCTCACCCACGCAGGTGTGTGGCTCCCGTTGAAGACCAGAGCGAAATCCCAGAGAGAAGATGGCCATCCCTGGCGTGGATGGCTTGGATCGATGGTTTCCCGCGGTCCCGCAGTGGGGAGTCATGTGCCGGGTTTGGAGGGAGGGCTAAGAGAGGATGCTGCTCTTCCTCCCTTCCTGGATAAGTTTCTGCATTCGCGAGGGCTCGGAAGCAAACCGTCAACATGGTCAGCCTCTCAGCGTGGGGGTGGGGCCGGAGTGACGTGAGCTACCGGCCCCCTTGCAGACGGCCGAGCGACCTGGGGTCCGAAATCAGGCTTCAGTCCTCCTCAGTGTGGCTCCTCTGTGGTCGGCGGTCGGGGCTGTCAGCCAGGTGCCCCACTGCGGGGCTCGGCCTGGGGAACTGTGTTCAGTAAACCACGTGGGTGAATACCCCACGGCAACCCGAAGTCCCCATCTTTGTCTTTTGAGGCCTCCCTCCCTCCCTCCCTCCCTCCCTCCCTCCCTCCCTCCCTCCCTCCCTCCCTCCCTCCCTCCCTCCCTCCCTCCCTCCCTCCCTCCCTCCCTCCCTCCCTCCCTCCCTCCCTCCCTCCCTCCCTCCCTCCCTCCCTCCCTCCCTCCCTCCCTCCCTCCCTCCCTCCCTCCCTCCCTCCCTCCCTCCCTCCCTCCCTCCCTCCCTCCCTCCCTCCCTCCCTCCCTCCCTCCCTCCCTCCCTCCCTCCCTCCCTCCCTCCCTCCCTCCCTCCCTCCCTCCCTCCCTCCCTCCCTCACTGCCGCCCATGCTCCATCCCTCCCTCCCTGCCTTCAAAGTCTCTCCGCCCATCCTTCCATCCCTCTAGGTCTCCCGTTCCTCTCTCCACCTGTTCCTGCCTTCCCTCCCGCCGGGAAGTGTCAGCATCCCGGGTGTGCCCGGGGTCTGGGTTCTGCGCCCAGCTGCCAGACGATCCACTCTGGCAGCTCCTGGGAGTCCGCAGAGGCACAGATTGGCGAGCGATGGTGGAGAGGAGGTGCAGAGGCGACGAGCCACAGAAGGGAGAGAAGGCCTGGACGCTGCCCGGGCCCGGTGTTTCGCGGGACGGGGCTCTCCACCCAGCACGAAGAATGACCCATTCTGCCGGGGCAGGGGGTAGCCGGTGGTCAGGCAGGGGTGGGGTGGCGGAAAGGCAAGAGAGCTCTGCCGGGGCTCCTCCCACAGGAGGCCAGGTGGTTGCCGGCAAACCCGCACGTGTGCGGTAGACGGCCCGCCTGTTAGTAACTTGGCCGGCTCTGGGATCCCCCGGACGCCCCGGAAAGAATGGCAATTCTCCTTTGTGCAGAGTCTCTCACCGGACCCAGTCCTAGGAGGCAGGAATGGCAGGCGGGCTGTAGCCCGAGGCACCGCCATACCAGCCAGGTGTTCTCATGGGGCCAGAGGCCACTGCCTGCATCAAGGCCCCAGCCCACGCATTTCAAGCTCCTCCAGAAGAGCCCGTATCCCCTCTAGGGTGGTCCCAGCCCTCGCGTTTTCTCTGATTCCTGCAGCTCTCTGGGGCCTCGTTACTGTGGGAAATGTTTCTGCTGCAGAAACTCTGGGCATGCCAGGAGCTCATCCAGCAGCATCCCGCAGGGTAGTGGAGACGAGTGCTCGGGCTCCTGGGGCGGTGGGAAAGACGCCCGGACAGCTTGCATCAGCTCTTGCAGCGCGGAGCCCTCCGGGGGCGCGGGCTGGTTAGGTGGCTGCCCTGCTGGGTTCCCCGCCACCACTGTCCTAGGGCTCCCTCCCCAGCCGCACCACGGACTGGCTGGGACGTAGGTCGCTCAGGCACGCCTTGGCCCTGTGGCCCAGCTTGAGAGGGTCCTGGCTGTGCCACCGCGCAGGGACCCGGCAGGCCTTTGCGCGGCGTGTCCCGGTAACCCGGGCATTTGCTCAGCTGGTGCGGAGGCCACCGAGGCGTCTGTGGGTGGGAGAGGGCCCCTTCGGGAGGAGCCAGGGTGGCGTAGGCAAAATGCCCGCATGCCGGTTCCACCGAACAGGAGCTGGGTGACACCCGTCGGGGGCCGCGTTGCAGGGGCCACCTGCCCGAACCGGCGCCCTGCCACCCGGTCCCGGGTGACTGGCCCTTCGGTTCTGAAACAAGACGTGAATCCTGACCTCGGGAGGCCCGGCCTCTCTGGCCAGTCCTTCCCAGGTGGCGCATGCCTGATAGCTTATCCTTCTCAGCACTCGAGCAGAAGGGCCGCTGGGGAGGGGTGACGGAGGTCTGCTGGCCAACTTCTTCTTGCGGGCCGCGTCTACCCGGCCAGGGCGGAGATCCCCGCCAGTGCTGCATCAGCTGGCGTGACCTCTCGCTCTTGAAACCAGATCTTGACCTCCTTGGGCCCAGAATGCCGGCGACCTGGGGCCAGCCGTATTCCTGGTGGCTTTTCATGCCCGGCACGGGTTCCGGCCTCAGCAGGCTCGCGAGGGCCCCGCTTTGCCTCGGGTCCAGACGAAGTCAGCCCCAGCCCCTTCCTAGGCTTCCGCGCAGGTGGGTGCCTCAAGGTGTCGGAGAGCCATCATGGGAGCACCACATGGCGTCCCGTGCCAGCCAGGAGGCTGGTGCAGATAGCCAGCGGCTCTTATGAAGTCCCACAGGTAGGAGGCTCCTCCCTGCCTTCCACTGAGCCCTGAGAGAGCCTGCCCTAGCTCCTCTGGAGGGCCTCCCCAGCACTGATGGCCCGCATGGTGGTGCTGGTGGGGATGGGGGGCATTGGGTGAGGTGGGATTGGAGGGTGGGAGGGGTGGGGCCAGAGGACAGAGAGACGCAGCGGAAGGGGGAGAGGGTGAAGGGGTGAGGGGGTTGGGTTTTGGGCGGTGGCTGTCTCTCCGGGCCTCTCCAGGGATCCCGCAGGAAGTGGAAGCTGCTCACTGGGTTCCCACGCGTCTTCAGCTGGGAGAAACCAGCCTTGAAGCGTGTGGTGGAGTGTGGAACTGAACGTCCGTGTGGGTCTTGAGATTTACAGGTCTCTCTCCGCGAAGACACCTGATGACTGCGGGTGTCGCCGTTGCCGTGACATTCTCACCCATGCAGGTGTGTGGCTCCCATCAAAGACCAGAACGAAACCCCAGAGACAAGATACATCCCCGGCGTGATGGCTTGACGATGGATTCCCGTGTCATGCAACGTGGGGAGTCTGGCGGTGGGTCGCTTGAGGGAGGGCGAAGAGAGGATGCTGCTCTTCCTCCCCTTCCCTGGAAGTTTCTGTGTTCCCGCAGGGCTCCGGAAGCAAACCTTCAACATGGTCAGCCTCTCGGGGTGGGGGGGGGCCGTAGAGACCTCAGCTACCAGTCCCCTTGCAGAGGGCCGAGTGACGTGGAATCCGAAATCAGGCTTCAGTCCTCCTGAGTGTGGCTCCTCTGTGGTCGGTGGTCGGGGTTGTCGACCTGGCGCTCCGCAGTGAGGCTCGGCCTGGGATTGAGTGGTCGATAAACTATGTGCGTGAATACCCCATGGCAACCTGAGTCCCCGTCTTTTGTCTTTGAGGAAACCGCCCATTCTCTTTTAAGCGACGGAACGGGCTAACAAGTGGCTCAGCCGCCCGCCCCAGCTCTCAGCCCGCCGGCGCCACTGCTTCCCAGAGCACGGGGCTGCTGTTGCTCCAGGTATCCGGAGACCAATTTTCTCCCTGCCTTCCCTCACTTCCCCGCCCCTTGCCCTCCCCGCCCCACCCTCTGCCCTGTGTCCCTGCCCTCCGCCTCACTGCCTCCCTCTCCCCTGTCGGTCTGTCCTCCCTCCCTCCCTCCCTCCATCCCTCCCTCCCTGCCTCTTCCAAAAATCTCCTCCACCCATCCTCCAGTCCCTCCAGGTTCTCCCCGTCTCCACCTGTGCCTGCCTTCCTCCCCGCCTGGCATCCCGGTGCCCGTCTGGGGTTCAAGGCCAGGCCCACGGCAACTCCTGGGAGGCCGCAGAAGCAGGCTATGTTTACAGTGGAGCTGGAGGGCAGAGGCATGAGTCTCCGTGAGGGAGGCCTGGACGCTTGCCCCTCCTGGCGCTGTGTTTGCAGGGACGGGGTCTCCACCCAGCCCGGGGAAAGAATCATACAGCCGGGGGGGGGTTATCTGGTGGTCAGGCGGGGGTAGGGTGGCGGAAAGGCAAGAGAACTCTGCCAGGGCTGCTCCCACAGGAGTCACGGTGGCTGCCCGCAAACACGCGCGTGCGCGGTAGATGGCCCGCCTGCTTGTACCTGGGCCGGCTCCGGGATCCCCGGGTCGCCCAGGAAAGAATGGCAGTACTCCTTTGTGCGTAGTCTCTCACCGGGCCCAGTCCTAGGTAGCAGGAATGCCAGGCGGGTCAGCCTGGAGGAAAGACACGCCCCTACATGCCCAGCCAGGGGTTGCCCGCTAAAGAGAGGCCACGGCCCTGCCACGACCCCGTCCCCAGCCCGCGTCCTAAAGCTCCTGCAGCAGAGCCCGGTATTCTTCCTCCCTGAGGGGTGGTTGCAGTCCGGCAGGCTCCTCCGATTCCTTTAGCTCCCCCGGGGCCTCGGTTTTTCTAGGAAAGGATGCGCCTGCTGCAGAAACTCTGGGCACACCCGGAGCTCATTCAGCAGCAGGCCGGAGGGGAGTGGAGATGACAGCCCGGCCCGGGCTGTGGGAGGAGCCTGATGGCTTGTGCATCTGCTCCTGGGCGCTGGGAGCCCTCGGGCTCTGGGAGGTGGAGATGCCTTGGCTAAGGTTCTGGCTGCCGCCAGACTCCTCCCAAGCCTGCCCACCCAGCACCCTTCTGCCCTATACGCGGCCCGCCCGAACCAACCACCAGTCCCGCCTGGGCCACGGCAGGTCCCGGTCCCCCAGGAATTTGCTCGGGGAGTGTAGAGGCCACCGAGGCGTCTGAGGGTGGGAGCGGTCCCCTTCGGGAGGAACCACGGGCGGCATAGGTAAAATCCACGCTTCGCCGGGGCCACCGCATCAGGGATCAAGGTGACACCTGACAGGGGTTTCTGCAGCGTACTTTCGGCGCGACAAGCCGGCGCCCTGCCACCCGGTCTCAGGTGCCTGTCCCTTCGGTTCTGAAACCAGACGTAGTCCTGGACTCTGGGAGGCCTCGCCCCTCTACGTCCTTCCCAGGTGGCGCATGCATGGAATAATGCATCCTTCAAAGTCTCCGAGAAGCAGGGCAGTCTGGGATGGGGTAACGGAGGTCCGCTTTCGCCTGCGGCTTCTCTTGCACGCTTCTCCCTGCCAGGGCGTGAGATCTCCCCGCCGTGCTGCCTCAGCTGGCGTGTGGACCTCCCATTCTGAAACCAGATCTGGACCTCTGGGTCTGGAATGCCGGGATGCCTTGGGCCAGCTTTGGCCTCTGGTGAGGGATGCTCAGAATGGGTTCCGGGCTTCAAAGTAGGTCAAGAGGGGGCTTCCTCGCTTTTCTCCTCGGGTCCAGACTCCAGTCTCCTCCTACCGCCCTTGTCCCTCGGGCTTCATGAGGGTGCCTTCTGTGCTGCTCTGGACAAGGGTAGCACCTGCTGGCATTCTGTTTCAGCCTGGAGGCCGGCACAGACAGCCAGCGGCACTTACGAAAGCCCACATGCAGTGAGGCTCCACACCTTCTTGCCTGCCGCTGAGCCCTGGAACAGCCCGCCCTCGCCTCCAAGGGTCCTGAAGACTGATGACTCGGGCTGCAGTGGTGGTCCTGGCAGGGTGGGCATTTGGGTGAGGTGGGGTTTAGGGGGGTAGGAGGGTGGGGCCAGAGGCCACAGAGACGCAAAGCTAGCGGGAAGGAGGGGCAGGCAAGTGAGGGTGGGTCGGTTTCGGGGCTGACCCCCGGGTTTCCTCCCAGGGATCCCACAGGAACCGGTGAAGCCGTCTCCCCGCGGCCCCTATCGCGCCCGCAGGCAGAGAAACCAGCTTGGAAGAATGGAGTGGAGTGTGGAACCGAACCGGGCAGTGGTCCTTGACTCCCTCTCCGTGAAGACACCTGATGCCTGTGTCTCGCCATTGTCAGACACTCAGCCACGAAGTTGTGTGGGGCCCCGTCGAAGACCAGAGATGAAACCCTGTGGGACAAGATACATCCCCGGCAAGATGGCTTAACGCATGGATTCTGCTGTCCTAGTAATGTTGGATCTCATGGGGTGTAATGGGGTTTGGAAGGGAGGGCGAAGAGAGGATGCTGCTCTTCCTCCCTTCCCTGGATGTTCCTGGGTGCCCGCAGGGCTTCGGAAGCAAACCGTCAACATGGTCAGCCTCTTGGGGTGGGGGTGGGGCTGGAGAGACGTGAGCTACCAACCACTTTGCAGAGGGCCGAGCGACGTGGAATTCGAAATCAGGCTTCAGTCCTGCTGAGTGTGGCTCCTCAGTGGTCAGTGGCCGGGGCTGTCGGCCTGGCGCTCCGCTGCGGGGCTTGGCCTGGGGATGTGTGATTGATAAACCGGGTGAATACCCACGGCAACCCGAGTCCCCGTCTTTTGTCTTTGAGACTCCCCATTTGTAGACGTGGGATGGAGGCCGAACAGTGCCCCACCAGCCGCCACCCAGCCCTCAGCCCCAGCTGGGCGCTTACCGTTTTCCCGGAGCACGGGGCTGCTATTCCTCCAGGAGTCCAGTGCCCTCCCTCCCTCCCTCCCTCCCTCCCTCCCTCCCTCCCTCCCTCCCTCCCTCCCTCCCTCCCTCCCTCCCTCCCTCCCTCCCTCCCTCCCTCCCTCCCTCCCTCCCTCCCTCCCTCCCTCCCTCCCTCCCTCCCTCCCTCCCTCCCTCCCTCCCTCCCTCCCTCCCTCCCTCCCTCCCTCCCTCCGTCCCTCCCTCCCTCCCTCCCTCCCTCCCTCCCTCTATCCCTCCCTCCCTGCCTTCCAAATCTCTCCGCCCATCCTTCCATCCCTCTAGGTCTCCCATTCCTCTCTCCACCTGTGCCTCCCTTCCCTTCTGCCTGGAAGGGTCAGCATCCCGGTTGTGCCCGGTGTCTGGGGTCTGCCTACAGCCGCCAGGCGCTCCACGTTGGCATCTCCTGGGAGGCCGCAGAGGCACGGGTTGGCAAGGGACTGTGGAGGCAGTGCATAGAAGTGGGTGAGCCCGGGGAGGAGTGAAGGACTTCAGGCGCTGCCTGAGCCCGGGTGTTTGCATTGGGCAGCGTTATACCAGCCTGGGATGGGATGCAGCACTGCCAGGGCAGAGTGGCAATGGTCAGGTGTTGGTGAAGGGTGCTTAGGGAAGGCAAGCGGCTCTGCGTGGCTGCTCCCTGGGAGGCCAGGTGGCTGCCCTCCAAACCAGCACAGCGTGCAGTGGCAGAAGGCGGCCCCTGCACGAGCACCTGCGCCCGACTCTGGGATCCCAGGGGCGCCCTAGGAAAGAATGGCAGTTCTCCTTTGTCGCGGAGTCTCTCGGGCAGTCCTGAGCAGGAATGCCAGATGGATTTTCTGCCAGGAGACACGCCCTTCCATGCCCAGCCAGGTGTTCCCCGTGAAAGAGAGGCCACCCGGCCTGCCGCGATCCCGTCCACAGCCTGCTTCCTAAAGCTCCTCCAGCAGGGCAGTGTGCTTCCTTGCTGTGGGTGTTTCTAGCCGGCGGGAGCTCTTCCGGTCCTGCAGCTCCCCTGGGGCCTGGGTTTCTAGGAAGGTGCGCCTACTGCAGAAACTCTGGGCACCTGGGAGCTCATCCAGCAGCAGGCCAGAGGGGTGGCAGGTGGAGGCGAGTGCCCGGTGATCCTGGGGCGGTGGGAGAGCCTTGGAGCAGCTTCCGCATCTGCTCCTTCCCGACTCGTAGCCACTCTGGGGGCGCCCGGGCGGGAGGTGGAGCTGCCCTGGCAGGATCCCCGCGCCCGGCAGAGCCCTGGACTGTAGCCCACCACGGACATCCCTGGGACGGCGTGTGCGGCATATGAAATGCATGCTGGCCCTGTGGCCCAGCTTGAGTGGGCCCTGGCTGTCCCACGGCGCAGGGGCCCGGCGGGCCATCGCTGCGTGTCCCGGTCCTCCGGGCATTTGCTCTGGGGGTGCGGAGGCCGCCGAGGCGTCTGAGGGTGGGAGAGGGAGAAGCCCCGACCGGAGGAGCCAGAGCTAGGCAAAATCCCGCCTGCGGAGACCTGCCCGACCAGGAGAAGAGTGACGCACCCACGGGGGAGCACGCGTTGGAGGGGGCGGCCTGCGTGCGCCAGGGCCCTGCCACCCAGTCCCGGGTGCCTGGCCCATCAGTTCTGAAGCCAGACATGAATGCTGGACTCCGGGAGGCCCGTCTCTCTAGCCAGTCCTTCCCTGGTGGCGATGCCACAAACCCGATCCCTTCTCTCAAATGCTCCGGAGTAGCAGGGCCGTCTGGGATGGGGTCCGGAGGTCTGCTTTCGCCTGCCTCCTTGTGGGCAGTGTTTCCCTGGCAAGGGCAGAGATTCCTGGCAGTGCTTGCTCGCTGGCGTGACATCGTTCTGAAACCAGGTCGGGGACACTGGAGCTCGGAGTCCGATGGCCTGGAGTCCAGCCAGCCTTTCTGGTGGCCGATGCCGAGGTGAGGTTCAGCCTCCATGGCGCTCGCGGGTCCCTCGTTTTTCCTCGGGGTCCAGACGAGTCTCCTCCACCGTCCTCGTCCTTGGGCTTCCGCGTGGTGGGTGCCGTTCGAAGGTGTCGGGAGAGCCATCGCGGGGAGCACCGCATGGAGTTCCAGTCCAGCCAGGAGGCCGGCGAAGAGAGACAGCGGCTCTTATGAAGGCCCACAGGCAGAGAGGCTCCACTCCTTCTTGCTTGCCGATGAGCCATGGGACTGCCCACCCTCGCCCTCCGAGGGGCCCCAGCGCACTGATGCTCCCGGGGCGTGGTGGTGCTGGTGGGGGTGGGGGCATTGGGTGAGGTGGGGTTGGGGGTTGTGGGAGTGGTGGGGCGAGGAGGCCGAAGTCCTTGGCGGAGGGGAAAGAGAGGGAAAGGGGGTGAGGAGGTGTGTTTCGTGCATGGGCTGAGCTCTCCGGGCCTCTCCAGGGATCCACTGCAGGACCTGGAATCCACTCCCTGGGTTCCCACGCGTCTTGAGCAGGGAGAAACCAGCCTGGAAGGGTGCAGTGGAGTGTGGAACTGAACCTCCGTGTGGGTCTTCAGTTTTACAGGCTCCCCTCTCTGCGAAGACACCTGTTGCCTGTGGGTGTCTCCGTTGCCGTGACACTGTCACACATGCACGTGTGTGGCTCCTGTCGAAGACCAGAGCGAAATCCCAGAGAAAAGATACATCCTCAGCTGATGGCTTGATGATGGATTCCGTGTCCACTAGCGTGGAGTTTGTCTGCGGTGTGGCCGGTTTGGAGAGGGAGGGCAGAAGAGAGGATGCTCTTCTCCCAGCTTCCCTGAATGTTCCTGGGTGCCTGCAGGAGTCGAGAGCTCAAACCGTCAGCATGGTCAGCCTCTCAGGATAAGTGTGGCGGAGGCGTATTAGAGCCACCCGGCCACCTTGGGAAAGGAGCGGCGGCCGATGGTCAATCGGTCTCGGTCCTCCTCTGGCGAGGGCCGGGGTGAGGTGCGGGGCTTTCGGCCTGGCCCTCCACTCGCGGGGGTTGAGCCACAGGATGTGTGGTGGTAAACCATGTGGGTGGGCAACCCACGGCAAGCAGTCCCGATCTTTTTGTCTTTGAAGCCGCTGTTCATGCCCGGAGCAGCAGGTGGGGTGAGCGGGGTGCCCGCTGAGTGCGCCGCCAGCCCTCAGCCATTTCCGAGGCCTACCACGTTCCTTAGCAGGCCCAGCCGGGGCTGCTGTTGCTCAGGAGTCCGGAGACCACACATTTGCCTGCCCTGCCTTCCTCTCCCCGGTCCTTGCACCCACTCCCACCCTCCCTCTGTCCCTCTGTCCCTCTGTCTTTCCCTCCGTGCCTCACTGCCTCCCTGTCTCACAGCCAGGTTCAGTCCACTCCTCCCTCCCTCCCTCCCTCCCTCCATCCCTCCCTCCTGTGTTCCCAGGATTCTCTCAGCCCATCCTTCCGTCCCTCTAGGTCTCCCGTTCCTCTCTCCACCTGTGCCTGCCTTCCCTCCCGCCAGGAATGTAAGCATCCCGGGTGTGCCCGGGGTCTGAGGTCTGCGTACAGCCGCCAGGCACAAGGGACCGGGTGGCAGGGCCCGGCGCCTGGCCGGCCACTGCCTGCTGACCTCTGTAGGGAGTCACCCTGCTCCTGGTCGGTGGCCCGGCGAATAGGGGATTTTACCCTCTGCCGCCCTGGCTCCTCCCAAAGGGGCCCTCTACCCACCCACTCAGATGCCTCGGTGTGTCTCCGCATGGCCCCAAGCAAATGCCCGTGGGACCGGGAAGTGTAGCGCAATGGCCTGCAGGGCCCCTGCGTGGTGGGACATCCAGGGCCCAATCCAGCTGGGCCACAGGGCCAAGGCGTGCTTGCGCCACACCCTACCCAGGGGCAGTCCATTGGTGGGGATGGGGCCAGGGACCAGGTCGCCAGGCGTGAGACAGGCCGGAGGCAGATCCACCTCCCAGCCCGGCCCCAGATGGCTCAGCACGCAGGAGCAGATGCAATCCCGTCCAGCGCCACCCTCCCACGCCTCAGGGAGCCCGGGCGCTTCCGTCTCCTCTCCCCTCCGGCCTGCTGGTGGATGAGATCCTGGCGTGCCCAAGATTTTCTGCAACAGGCGCACCCTTTGTAGAAACCGAGAGGCCCGGGGAGCTGCAGGAAGCGGAAGAGCCCGCTGGGGCAGGAACCGCCGCAGTGAGGGAAGAATGCACCGGAGCTCTGCTGGAGATTTAGGGCCTTGGGCTGGGGATGGGGTGCGTGACACCCTGCGGTGGCCCCTCTTCGGCGGGAGCCCTGGCTGGGCATGGAGCAGCGTGTGCTTCCCTCCGGGCTGACCCGCCTGGCATTACTGCCTCCTAGGACTGAGCCCGGTGAGAGATTCTGCACAAAGGAGAACTGCCATTCTTTCCTGGCGTCCCGGGGATCCTGGAGCCAGCCCAGGTACCAGCAGGCGGGAAGTCTACCACGCACGCGCGGGTTTGCGAGCAGCCACCTGGCCTCCTGTGGGAGCAGCCCCGGCAGAGCTATCTTGCCTTTACACCACCCACCCCCGCCTGACCACCGGCTACCTCGCGCCCCGGCAGTATGCGTCCTTCCCCGGGCTGGGTGGAGACCCCCGTCCTGCGAAACACAGTGCCCGTGCAGCGTCCAGGCCTTCTCTCCCTCCAGGGGCACCGCCCTCTGCTGTACTCAGCTTCCACCATTAAGCTCGCCAACCACGTTGCCACTCACCCGGCATCCCAGGAGCTGCCACCCGTGGAGTGCCCACCTGGCGGCTGTATGCATGAACCACAGAACCGGGCACACCAGGGATGCTGACCAGCTTACATGCGGGGGAGAGGCGAACACAGGTGGAGAGGAGCGGAGACCTAGGGGCCGAAGATGGGCCGGACTGTTTGGGAGAGCAGGGAGGTATGGAGGGAGGGAGGGAGTGAGGGAGGGTGGGACTGACTGACAGAGAGAGGGAGGCAGTGAGGAACTGAGCTAAATACAGAGGGACACTGGGACCGAGGGAGGAGGGGAGCAAGGAGGACGAGGGGAGGGAGGCAGGGAGAAAAAGCGGTCCTCCTGAACTCCTGGAGCAGCTTAGCAGACCAGCTCAGGAAAGAAATGGTAGAGCCGAGGCGTGGAGCTGAGGGGCTGGGGCGGCTGGCGGGGCACTCATTCGACCCCGTTCCGTCGCGCAAGGAATGGGCAGTTTCCTCAAAGACAAAAGTCGGATACTCGTGTTGCCCTGGGGTATTCTCCCACGTGGTTTACGGACCACACATCCCCAGGCCGAGCCCCGCAGCGGAGCGCCAGGCCGACAGCCCCGACCACCGACCACAGAGGAGCCACACTCAGGAGGACTGAAACCTGATTTCGGATTCCATGTCGCTCGGCCCTCTGCAAGGGGGCCGGTAACTCATGTCTCTTTGGCCGCACCCCCACCCCGAGGAGGCTGAACATGTTGACGGTTTGCTTCTGGAGCACTGCGGGCACACAGAAACATCCAGGGAAGGGAGGAAGAGCAGGACCCTCTCTTCGCCCTCCCTCCATACTGGCCAAACCGCAGGCTCCCCATGTTGCGGGACATGGGAATCCATCATCAAGCCATCACGCCGGGGATGTATCTTGTCTCTGGGGTTGCGCTGTGGTCTTCGATGACAGCCACACACCTGCGTGGGTGAGATTGTCATGGGAACGGCGACACCCACAGGCATCGGGTGTCTTTGCGGAGAGGGGGCCTGTAAAACTCAAGACCCACACGGAGGTTCAGTTCCACACTCCACTCCACCCTTCCAGGCTGGTTTCTCCCTGCAGAAGATGCGTGGGAAGCCAGGGAGCTGTTTCCAGTTTCCGCGGGATCTGTGGAGAGGCCCGGAGAGCCAGCCACCGCCCGAAACCCACACCCCACACCCCTTCACCCTCTCCTTCTTCTGCTGCGTCTCTCTGGCCTCCAGCCCCACCCCTCCCACCGCTCCCAATCCCACCTCACTTAATGGCCCCACCCCCACGAGCACCACCATGAACCGGGGCAATCAGTGCGCTGGGGCCCCTCAGAGGGCTAGGGCGGGTTGTCCCAGGGCTCAGTGGCAGGCAAGAAGGGGTGGAGGCTCCCTGCCTGTGGGCCTTCATAAGAGCCACTGGCTGTCTGCGGTGGCCTCCTGGCTGGACCGGTACACCATGCGGTGCTCCCCGCGATGGCTCTCCCGACACATTCGAACTGCACCCTTCCCGCAGAAGCCTGTGGAAAGGGGACTGCCAGGAGACAGAGATCTGGACCCGAGGCAAAGCCAGGCCCTGCGAGCCTGCTTTGAGCAGAACCCATACCCGGGCATCGTCACCAGAGAGCGGCTGGTCCAGGCCATCGGCATTCCGGAGCCCAGGTTCCAGATCTGGTTTCATAGCGTGAGGTCCGCCAGCTGAGGGAGGCAGCACTGGCGGGGTCTCCGCGCCCTGTCGAGGCGTGGCCATAAGAAGGCAGGCGGACCTCGTCACCCCATCCCGGAGCAGCCTGCTGCTCGAGCCTTTGAGAAGAATGGCACCTGGGCATCGCCACCAGGAAGGACTGGCCAGAGGGGGCGTGCCTGGAGCCAGGATTCCACGTCTGGTTTCCAGGCGAAGGGCCAGACACCGGGACCCGGGTGGCGGGGGAGCAGCGCGCGGGCGGCCCGGCAACCGGCCCCGGCGGGTGTCACCATGCTCCCTGAGGTCGGTGGCCCTGGCAGGAGGGGATTTTGCCTACCCCTACGTCCCTGGCTCCTCCTGGGAGCCCCTCTCCCGCCCTCAGGCGCCTGGTGGCCTCCCACTCAGCCCCAGAGCAAATGCCCGAGGAGGCAGAGGCCAGGCCCATAATGGCCTGATGGGCCACTGCACGGTGGCACAGCCAGGGCCCGCACAAACTGGGCCACAGGGCCAAGGCGTGGTTGCGCCACCCGTCCAAGGAGCCCGGTCATTGGGGGGCTGGGGCCAGAGGCATGCGGTGGCCAGGGTTAGTAGGGAACCCCAAGCAGGGCAGATCCCGCGATACCCTGTCCAGCCCCAGTCTGCGCCACAGGAGCAGATGCGAGCCTTCCGGGCACATTGCCCACCGCACCAGGAGCCCAGGCGCTCGTCCCCTCTCCCCTCCGGCCTGCTGCTTTATGAGCTCCTCGCTTGCCCGGAATTTCTGCTGCAGGCGTACCCTTTACTAGAAACCGAGGCCCCAGGGGAGATGCAGGAATCGGAAGAGCCCGCAGGACTGGAACCAGCCCTCAGGGAGGAAGAATACCGGGCTCTGCTGGAGGAGCTTCAGGACACGGGTTGGGGACGGGGTCGCGGCAGGTCGGTGGCCTCTCTTTGCGGGAACACCTGGCTGGGCATGGAGGGGAGTGTCTTCCCTCCAGGCTGACCCGCCTGGCATTCCTGCCTTCTAGGACTGGGCCCAGTGAGAGACTCTGCAAAAAGGAGAGCTTCCATTTTTTCCCGGGCATCCCGCGGATCCCGGACCCGGCCCAGTTACCAGCAGGCGGGCCGCCTACAGCGCACGCGTGGGTTTGCGGGCAGCCACCTAGCTTCCTGTGGGAGCAGCCCCGGCAGAGCTCTGTTGCATTTCGGCCACTCCACCACCACCTGAACACCAGCTACCCCAGCCCCGGCAGTATGCGTCCTACTCGGGCTGGGTGGAGACCCCGTCCCATGAAACACCAGGCCTGGGCAGCATCCAGGCCTTCTCTCCCTCCCGGTGCTCCATCCCTCTAGCCTCTGCTCCGCAGTGGCTCGCAGCCAGTGACTCTGCGGCCTCCCAGGAGCTGCCACCCGTGGAGAGCACCTGGTGACTGTGCAGACCCAGACGAACACACCAGGATGCTATTTACCGGCGGGGAGGAGGCAGAGCACAGGTGGAGAGCGGGAGACCTTGGTGTGAGGAAGGATGGGGGCCCGAGAGACCCTGGAGAGCATGGAGGGAGGGAGGGAGGGAGGGAGGGAGGGAGGGAGGGAGGGACTGACTGACAGAAAGAGGGAGGCAGTGAGGAACGGAGGGAAAGATAGAGGGACACTGGGACAGAGGGAGGGCAGACGTGAATCCTGGACTCCAGGAGGCCCGTCTCTCTGGCCAGTCCTTCCCTGGTGGCGATGCCTGGAAAGCG
Source organism: Hoolock leuconedys (assembly GCA_023748175.1). NCBI lineage: Eukaryota > Metazoa > Chordata > Mammalia > Primates > Hylobatidae > Hoolock > Hoolock leuconedys. Next base: position 95,876 of record JAKGGE010002929.1, on the reverse strand, counting down.
ATCCTTCTCAAAGGCTTGGAGCAGCAGGTGCAGGTTGGTGGTGAGGTCACTTTGCGCCTGCCCAGCTACTTGCGGTGCGTCCCCCAGTCAGGGCGGAGATTCCCGCTGGTGCTACCTCAGCTGGCGTGACCTCTTGTTCTGAAACCAGATCTGGACCCTGGGCTCCCGAGCATGATGTCCTTGTGAACTGTCTCTGGGTGGCGATGCCCGGACTCACAGGGTTGCGCTCAAAGCAGGCTTCGCAGGGAGCCTCGCTTGCCTCGGTGTCCAGGCAAGTCCCTCTGCCGTCCCTAGTCCCTCCCGGGCTTCCATTAGAGGAGGGTTCCGTTTGAAAGGTGTCGGGAGAGCCATGTGAGGCCTGCGTTCCCGATCCCAGCCAGGAGGCAGTAAGACAGACAGCGGGTCTTATGAAGGCCCAAAGGCAGGGAGGCTCCACCCCTTCTTGCCTGCCGCTGAGCCCTGGGACAGACATCCCTCGCCCTCCGAGGGACCCCAGCGCACTGATGCCTCCGGGGCGTGGTGGTGCTGGTGGGGGGTGGGGGCAGTGGGGGAGGTGGGGTTGGGGTTAGTGGAATGGGTTGTGCCGGAGGAGGAACAGAGAGGCATGGCGGAATGGAAACAGGAAAGAGGTGAGGATGTGGGTTTTGAAGCCGGGGGGAGCTGTCTCTGGGCCACTCCAGGGATCCTGCGGGAACTGGAAGCTGCTCCCTGGGTTCCCACGCGTCTTCAGCAGGGAGAAACCAGCCTGGAAGGGTGCAGTGGAGTGTGGAACTGAGCCTCCGTGTCTGTCTTGAGTTTTACAGGTGCCCTCTCCGCGAAGACACCCGATGCCTGTGGGTGTCGCCGTTGCCGTGAGACTCTCACCCACGCAGGTTTGTGGCTCCCGTCAAGAACAGAGCGAAACCCCAGAGACAAGATACATCCCCGGTGTGATGGCTTGTGATGGATTCCGATGTCCCATAATGTAGAGTCTGCGGTGTGGCCGGTTTGGAGGGAGGCGAAGAGAGGATGCTGCTCTTCCTCCATTCCTGGATATTTATAGGTGCCATGAGCTCAGGAAGCAAACCCGTCAACATGATCCAGCCTCGGGGTGGGTGTGGCACCCGGAGGGCGTGAGCTGCCCGGCCCCTTGCAGAGGGACCCGGCGATATGGAGATCAATCAGGCTTCCAGTAGTCCTCCCGAGTGTTGCTCCTCTGTGGTCAGTGGTCGGGGCTGTCGGCATGGCGCTCCACTGTGGGGCTCGGCCTGGGGATGTGTGGTCCTTAACCACTTGGGTGAATACCCCATGGCAACCCGATTACCCATTTTTTGTCTTTGAGGAAATCACCCATTCCGTTGGCGAAGGAACAGGGACGAACTAGTGCCCCGTTGGCCTCCGCCCCAGCCCTCAGCCCTCGCCGGGCACTTACCTTTTTCCCGGAGAGCAGGCCTGGTGTTGCTCCAGGAGTCCCGACACCGCTTTTTCTCCCTGCCTTCCTTGCTCGGTCCCTTTCTCCCTCCCGCCCTACCTCTGTCCCTGTTTCCCTCTGTCTTTCCATCCTTTCCTCACTGCCTCCCTCTCTCTGTCAATCAGTTCCTCCCTCCCTCTCTCCATCCCTCCCTCCCTGCCTTCCAAAATGTCTCCACCCATCCTTCCGTCCCTCTAGGTCTCCTGTTCCTCTCTCCCCCGTGCCTGCCTTCCCTGCCTCCTGGATGTGTCAGCATCCGGGGTGTGCCCGGGTTCTGGGGTCTGCGTACAGCCGCCAGGCGCTCCATGGTGGCAGCTCCTGGGAGGCCGCAGAGGCACGGGTTGGCGAGCAATGGTGGAGTGGAGGCACAGTGTGGGCGAGCCACGGCAGCTAGAGAAGGCCAGGACGCTGCCCGGGCCCGGTGTTTCGCGGTTCAGGGTTCTCCACCCAGCCCGGGGAAGGACACATACTGCTGGGGCGGGGGGTAGCCGGTGGTCAGGCGGGGGTGCTGTGGCGGAAGGCAAGAGAGCTCTGCCAGGGCTGCTCCCACATTAGGCCAGGTGGCTGCCAATCCCACGATGCGTGCTGTGGTAGGCAAGCCCGCCTGCTGGTACCTGGGCCGGCTCCGGGTCCCACGGGGCGTCCGGAAAGAATGATAGCCAGTCCTCCTTTTGGGAGTCTCACGAGACTGATCCACAGGAGGCAGGAATTCCAGGCAGGTCAGCCCAGAAGGAAGACACGCCCCTCCATGCCAAGCCAGGGGTTCTCCGCAAAAGAGAGGCCACCTCCCTGCAGCGACCCCTTCCCTAGCCCGCATCCTAAAACTCCTCCAACAGAGCCCTGTGTTCGTCCTGCGCTGAGAGAAGTTCCAGCCAGTGACCACTGCGTTCCTGCAGCTCCCCTGGGGCCACACCGGTTTCCTAGGAAAGTGTGGGCCTGCTGCAGGAACTATGGGACACGCAAAGGGAGCTCGTCCAGCAGGCAGGCCGGAGGGGAGTGGACACGAGCGCCCTACAGAGCTCCTGGGGCGTTGGGGAGGGCTCCGGACGCCTTGCATCTGCTCCTATGGCGCGGAGCCCTCCGGGGGCGCGGGCTGGGGAGGCGGTGCTACCCCGGCTTTGGTTTCCAACGTAGCCCCGGCAACCTTGGGCCCCTGGCCCCAGCCCGATCACGGACTGCCCTAGGACGTGGGTGGCACAAGCACGCCTTGGCCCTCTGCCCGAGCTTGAGCGGGCCCTGGCTGTCCCACCGTGCGGGGAGCCGGAGCCGGCCACGTCGGCTGCGAGCCCATTGACAGTTTGCTCAGTTGTTGCGAAGGCCACCAAGGCGTCTGAGGGTGGGAGAGGGCCCCTTCCCGGGGAGGGAGCCAGGCGGCATAGGCAAATCCCATGCCCGGAACCACCCGACCAGGGAGCAGGGTGACACCCACCGGGGGCCGCGTTGCAGGGGCCGCCTGCCTGCGCCGGCAGCCTGCCACCCGGTCCCGGGTGCCTGGCCCTTCAGTTCTGAAACCAGACGTGAATCCTGGACTCCAGGAGGCCCGTCTCTCTGGCCAGACGTTCCCTGGTGGCAATGCTTGGATAGCGATCCTTCTCAAAGGCTCGGAGCAGCAGGGCCGTCTGGGATGGGTTGACAAAGGTCCGCTTTCGCCTGCCTTCTTGCGGGCGTGTCTCCGGCTGGGGTGGAAATTCCCGCGGGTGCTGCCTCATCTGGCGACCTCTACGTTCTACGAAACCAGTCTGGACCTGGGCTCCGGAGCGCCGATGGCCTTGATCGGCGGTACTCTGGTGGCGTGCCAGTGCAGGGTTCCCCCTCAAAGCAGGCTGCATGGGGCCTCGCTGCCTCGACGTCAGAGGAACTCCTCCATGATCCTCTTCCTTAGGCTTCAGCGGGGTTGTGGATTACGAAAGTGTGGGGAAACTCCTCGCGGGAAACACCACTTGTAAGCGTTCAGTCCCAGGCTCAGGAGCCTGGCGCAGTCAATATGGTGAGTTCTTATGAAAACCCCACAGGCAAGGAGGTTCCTGCTCTTGCATTCTGTGCCCTGGGACAGCAGCCCTCACTCTTCAAGGGGCCCAGCACTGATGGCTAGGCCATTAAAGGTGTGGTTTTGTTGGGGGTTAGGGGCAAGGTGAAGTGGGATTGGGGTGGGGGAGGGTGGGGCGGAGGAGACTATGAGAGCCTGTGAGGAGGAGGAGAAGGGGAGGGTGGGGGTGGTTTCGGGCAGCTGGCTCTCGTGCGCCTCTCAGGGATCTCGTGAGAAATGGAGAAGCGGCTCCTGGCTACGTCTTCAGCAGAAACCAGCCTGGAAGGGTGGGTGGAGTGTGGAACTGAATCCTACGTTTGGGTCTTGAGTTTTACAGGCCCCCTGTCCTTGAAGACACCGATACTCTAGGTGTGCCCGTTGCCTTAACAGTCTCACTTGCAGGTGTGTGCTCCGTAGACCAGGCGAAGCCATGAGAGACAAGATACATCCCAGTGATGGCTTGGTGATGGATTCCCGTGTCCCATGGCAGTGGGAGTCTACTTGTGTGTAGCCCGGTTTGGAGGAGAGGCCGAAGAAGGATGCTCCTCTTCCTCCCTTCCCTGGATGTTTCTAGGTCACCCGCTGGGGCTCTAGAAACAAACCCGTCAACATGGTCAACCTCTCGGGGTGGGGGTGGTGCGGAGGAACATGAACTACCAGCCTTGCAGAGGAGCCAGGCGATATAGAATCCGAAATCAGGCTTCAGTCCTCCCTGAGTGTGGCTCCTCTGTGGTCGGTGGTCGGGGCTGTCAGCCTGGCACTCCGCTGTGGGTCTCTTCCTGGTGATGTGTGGTCGGTAAACCACGTTGGTGAAAACCCCACCGCAACCCGAGTCCCCGTCTTTTTGTCTTTGAGAAAACCGCCCATTCCTTGGGCGGCCGGATGCGTCGTGAGCAGGTGCCGGCCGGCCGCCACCCAGCCCTCAGCCCACGCCGGGCGCTTACCGTTTTCCCGGTGCACTGGGCTGCTGTTGCTCCAGGAGTTCGGAGATTGCTTTTTCTCCCTGCCTTCCTCCCTCGGTCCCTTGCTCCCTCCCGCTCTCCCTCTGTCCCTGTGTCCCTCTGTCTTTCCCTCTGTTCCTCACTGACTCCCTCTCTCTGTCTGTGAGTCCCCCCCTCCCTTCCTCCCTGCATCCCTCCCTCCCTGCCTTTTAAAGAATCTCTCACCCATCCCTTTAGGTCCTCTGGGTTTCCTTCCTCTCTTTCCACCTGTGCCTGCCATCCCTCCCGCCTGGAAGGGTCAGCATCCCGAGTGTGCCTGGGGTCTGGGGTCTGCGTACAGCCACCAGGCACTCCATGGTGGCAGTTCCTGCTGATGCAGAAGCACGGAGTTGTGGCGATGAGGTGGAGTCTGGAGGCAGAGGGGGGCCCGGCCACGGCAGCTAGAAGGCCACGGACGCTACCCGGGCCCGGTGTTTCGCTGGACGTGTGTCTCCACCCAGCCCGGGGAAGGACGCCTACCGCCGGGGCGGGGGTAGCCGGTGGTCAGGCGGGGGTGCTGTGGCGGAAAGGCAAGAGAGCTCTGCCAGGGCTGCTCCCACATTAGGCCAGGTGTCTGCCCGCAAACCCGCGCGTGTGTGGTAGACGGACTGCCTGCTGGTACCTGGGCCGGCTCCGGGATCCCCGGGATGCCCAGGAAAGAATGGCAGTCCTCCTTTGTGCGGAGTCTCTCACCGGGGCCAGTCCTAGGAGGCAGGAATTCCAGGCGGGTCAGCCCGGGAAGGAGGAGCCGCCCCTCCCGTAAAACCAGGGTTCCCGCGCCAAAGGCCACCGCCCTGCTGCGACCCCATCCCAGCCCAGGTCTAAAGCTCCTCCAGCAGAGCCGTGCGTCCCTGCGCTGAGGGGAAAGTTCCAGCCGGTCTCTTCTGATTCTACAGCTTTGAGGGCCCTCCGGTTTCTAGAGGTGTCGCCTGCTGCAGGAACTGTGGGCACACAAGGAGCTCATCCAGCAGCAGGCCGGAGGGGAGTGGACACGAGCGCCCAGGCTCCTGAGGCGGTTGGGAGGGCGCCTGGATGGCTTGCATCTGCTTCTGCAGCGCGGAGCCATCCGGGGGCACGGGCTGGGGAGGTGGAGCTACCCCGGCTTTGGTTTCCCAGGCAGCCACTGCGACCTTGGTACCCTGGCCCCAGCCCCACCACGGACTGCCCTAGGAGGTGGGTGGCAGAAGCCTTGGCCTCTGCCCGAGGAGCCAGAGTGGAGTCTGGCTGTCCCACGGCGCGGGGACCAGAGCGACCATCCGCAGCTGTGGGGCCCGTGCCCCCGGGAGTTTGCTCGGTTGGTGCGGAGGCCACCGAGGCGTCTGAGGTTGGGAGAGGGCCCCTTCGGGAGGAGCCAGGGCGGCATAGGCAAAATCCCCACCTGCCGGGGCCACCGACCAGGGAGCAGGGTGACACCCACTGGGGGCCGCGTTGCAGGGACAGCCTGCCTGCGCCGGCGCCCTGCCAACCGGTCCAGGTTGCCTGGCCCTTCAGTTCTGAAACCAGACGTGAATCCTGGACTCCGGGAGGCCCGTCTCTCTGGCCAGACCTTCCCTGGTGGCAATGCCTGGATAGCGATCCTTCTCAAAGGCTCAGAGCAGCAGGGCCTTCTGGGATGGGGTGACGGAGGTCCGCTTTCACCTGCTTTCTTGCGGGCCGCGTCTCCCCGGCCAGGGCGGAGATTCCCACGTGTGCTGCCTCATCTGGCGTGACCTCTCATTCTGAAACCAGATCTGGACCCTGGTCTCCGGAACGCCGATGGCCTTGTCCAGCCATACTCTGGTGGCGATGCCCGGGTACGGGTTCCGCTCAAAGCAGGCTTGCGGGAGCCTGCAGCTTTGCGGGAATCCAGACAAGCCTCCTCCCGTCCTCTTCCGGGCTTCCCAGCGGAGGTTGCCATTCGAAGGTGTCGACCATGGCGGGGAGCACGCGTACCATTCCAGTCCAAGCCAGGAGGCTGGGCGCGGGCAGCCAGCAGCTCTTATGAGAACCCGCAGGCAGGGGCTCCACCCCTTCTTGCCTTCCGGCTGTCGCCCCTGGGACGGCCTTTCGCTCTCGGGGGCCCCAGCACCTGAATGGCCCGGGGTGTGGTGGTGCTATTGGGGGTTGGGGGCATTGGGTGAGGTGTGGTTGAGGGGTGGGAGGGTGGGTCGAGTCAGAAGGCATGAAGGGAGAGGGGAAGGGTGAGGGGTGGGTTCTGGGCATTGGCTGAGCTCTCCGGGTCTCTCCAGGTATCCCGCGGGAACTGGAAGCCGCTCCCTGGGTTCCCACGCGTCTTCAGCAGGGAGAAACAAGCCTGGAATTGTGGAGTGCAGTGGGGAACTGGAACTCCGTGTGGGTCTTGAGTTTTACAGGCCCCCTCTCAGCGAAGACACACGATGCCAGTGGGTATGCATGGGTGCCATGACGTCTCCGCGCAAGGAGGTGTGTGGCTCCCGTCCGAACCAGGCGAAACAGAGACAAGATATGTCCCCGTCGTGATGGCTTGATGATGGATTCCCGTGTCCTGCAACGTGGGGAGTCTGCGGTGTGGCCGGTTTGCAGGGTGGGCGAAGAGAGGATGCTGCTCTTCCTCCCTTCTCTGGATGTTTCTGGGTGCCCGCGCCAGGTCAGGCTAAACCGTCTTATGGTCAGCCCTCGAGAGGTGCGGGTGAGGCGGAGACGTGAGCTACCGGCCCCACCCAGGAGACGGCGACGTGGAATCCGAAATCAGGCTTCAGTCCTCCTGAGTGTGGCTCCTCTGTGGTCGGTGGTCGGGGCTGTCAGCCTGGCACTCCGCTGGGGGCTCGGCCTGGGGATGTGTGGTCGGTAAACCACGTGGGTGAAAACCCCACTGCAACACAAGTCCCCATCTTTTGTCTTTGAGGAAACCGCCCAACCCTTTGGCGACGAAACGGGGGCGAACAAGTGCCCCGCCGGCCGCCGCCCAGCCCTCAGCCAGCCAGTAAACACCGTTTTCCCGGGCCCGGGCTGCTGTTGCTCAGGAGTCGGGCCAGCTTTTTTTCTCCTGCCTTCCTCACTCGTTTACCTCCCTCCGCCCTCCCACTGACCCTGTGTCCCTCGGTCTTTCCCTCCATTCCTCACTGCCTCCCTCTCTCTGTCCGTCAGCCCCACACTCCCTCCCTCCCTCCCTCCCTCCCTCCCTCCATCCCTCCCTCCTTGCCTTCCAAAGACTCTCTGCCTATCCTTCCGTCTCTCTATGTCTCCCGTTCCTCTCTCCACCTGCGACTGCCTTCACTCCCGCCTGGAAGGGTCAGCATCCCAGGTGTGCCCGCGGCTGGGTTCTGTATACAGCGGCGAGGCGCTCCACGATGGCAGGTCCTGGGAGGCAGCAGAGGCACAGGTTGGCGAGCGATGGTGGGCCGGTATGAGAAGCAGCCAGCCCGGGAAGGAGGCCTGGGCGCTGCCGGGCCCGGTGTTTCTGGGGCGGGAATACTCCACGCAGCCAGGGGAAGGGCATGCAGCGGGTCAGGGGTTAGCCGGTGATCAGGCTGGGGTGGGGTGCGAGAGAACAGAGCTCTGCAGGGGCTCCTCCACAGGAGCCGGAGCTGCCCACATAATCGGCGCATGCGCAGTAGACGGCCCGCCTGCTGGTACCTTGGCCGGCTCCTTGATCCCCAGGATGCCCAGGAAAGCATGGCAGTTCTCCTTTGTGTGGAGTCTCTCACCGGGCCCAGTCCTAGGAGGCAGGAATGCCAGGCGTGTCAGCCCAGAGTGAAGACACGCCCTTCCATGACCAGCCAGGGGTTCCCAGTGAAAGAGAGGCCACCGCCCTGCCGCGACCCCGTCCCCAGCCCGCGTCCTTAAGCTTTTCCAGCAGAGCGTGGTATTCTTCCTCGCTGAGGGGTGGTTCCAGCCCGTCGGGCTCTTCCGATTCCTGCAGCTACCAGGCCTCGGTTTCACAAATGCTGCGCCTTCACTGAAACTCTAGGCTGACAGGAGCTCTTCCAGCAGCAGGCCGGAGGGGAGTGGAGATGAGCGCCTGGGCTCCTGGGGCCGTGGATAGGGCGCCCGGACGGCTTGCATCTGCTCCTGTGGCGCGGAGCCCTCCACGGGTGTAGCCTGGGGAGGTGGATCTGCCCTGGCTAGGGGATCCCACACCACCCTGGTGACCTGGGGCCTGGCTCCAGCCCCACCACTGGACTGCTGTCTCTAGGGACGTGGTTACATAACGCCTTTGGCCCTGTGGCCCAGCTTGAGTGGGCCCTGGCTGTGCCACAACGCAGGGGCCCTAGTTATGCTGCGGGATGGTCCTGTGTCCCTCCTGGCATGCCTGGGGGTGCAGAGGCCACCTGAGGCATCTTAGTGTGGGAGAGGCCCCCTTTGGGAGGAGCCAGGCTGGCAAAGTAACCATGCCTGTCAGCCACCCACTTGCAGTAAGACACCGGCCGGGGTCGCTGTCGGGCTCCAGGTGCGCCGGGCGGCCCAAGCCACCCAGTCCTGGGTGCCTGGCTCCTTCGTTCTGAAACCAGACGTGAACTGACCCAGGAGACCCGTCTCTCTGTCCTTCCTGGTGGCGATGCCTGGAAGCGATCCCTTCTCAAAGTCTCGGGCAACGGGAGCCGTCTGGGATGGGGTGATGGAGGTCCGCTTTCGCCTGCCTTCTTGCGGGCCGCATCTCCCCGGCAGGGCGGAGATTCCCGCCAGTGCTGCCTCAGCTGGCGTGACCTCTCGTTCTGAAACCAGATCTGGACCCTGGGCTCCGGAACGCCAACGGCCTGGGCCAATTGTTCTCTGGGTAGCTTGGCCAATGCCGGAGTGCGGTTCGCTCAAAGCATTCTCGCCAGGGCCACCAGCTTTTACCTCGGGGTTGACGTGTCTCCTCGCCCGTCCTCGTCTTTGGCCTTCAGCATTTGGAGGTGCGTTGAGAAAAGGTGTCGGAGAGCCATCCAGCGAGCACTGCCATGATGTTCAGTCCAGCCAGGGGAGGCCGAGCATGAACCCAGCCAGCGGCTCTTATGAATGCCCACAGGCAGGGAGGCTCACCAGAGTCACTTGCCTGCCCACGGCAGGCCTGGGACGGCCCCGCCCTCGCCCTCGGGGCCCCCAGCACTGTGCAGGCGTGGTGGTGCTTGTGGGTGTGGTGGCATTGGATGAGGTGGAGTTGTGGGAGGTGGGTGGGGCGAGAATGAGGGAGATTCCTTAGCTGGGAAGGGGAGAGGAGGGAAGGGTGGGGGGGGTGTCGTGTTTCATGGAGGGCTGCAGAGCTCCTCCGGGGCCCCTCTCAGGGATCCGGGACCCTGGGAGATCCCACTCCCTGGGTTCCCACGCGCCTTCAGCAGGGAGAAACAAGCCTGGAAGGTTGGAGTGGAGTGTGGAACTGAACCTCCGTGTGGGTCTTGAGTTTTACGAGGGCCCCCTCTCCCGCGAGGACGCCCGATGCCTGTGGGTGTCGCCGTTGCCGTGACAATCTCACCCATGCAGGTGTGTGGCCTCCGTCAAAGACCAAGAAATGAGAAACCCAGGGACAAGATACATACGCTGGGCGTGTGTGGCTTGACAATGAATTCCCGTGTCCCTTAGCGTGAGGATTCTACTTGGTGTGTGGCCGGTTTGGAGGAGGCCGAAGAGAGGATGCTGCTCTTCCTCCCTTCCCTGGATGTTACTAGGTGCCCTGCTGTAGGCTCCGGGAAGCACAAACCGTCAACATGAATTCAGCCTCTGGGGTGGGTGGGGCGGAGAGGCGTGGAAGCTACCGGCCCTTGCAGAGGAGCCGGCGGCGTGGAATCGAAATCAGGCTTCAGTCCTCCTGAGTGTGGCTCCTCTGTGGTCGGTGGTGGGAATGGCCGGCCTGGCGGCTCAACCCTCCCTCCCTCCCTCCCTCCCTCCCTCCCTCCATCCCTCCCTCCCTCCCTCCCTCCCTCCCTCCATCCCTCCCTCCCTCCCTCCCTCCCTCCCTCCCTCCATCCCTCCCTCCCTCCATCCCTCCCTCCCTCCCTCCATCCCTCCCTCCCTCCCTCCATCCCTCCCTCCCTCCCTCCATCCCTCCCTCCCTCCCTCCCTCCATCATCCCTCCCTCCATCCCTCCCTCCCTCCCTCCCTCCCTCCCTCCCTCTGTCCCTCCCTCCCTCCCTCCCTCCCTCCCTCCATCCCTCCCTCCCTCCATCCCTCCCTCCCTCCCTCCCTCCCTCCATCCCTCCCTCCTGCCTTCCAAAGTCTCTCCATCCATCCTTCCGTCCCTCTAGGTCTCCTGTTCCTCTCTCCACCTGTGTCTGCCTTCCCACCAGCCTGGAAGGGTCAGCATCCCGGGTGTGCCCAGGGTCTGGGGTCTCATTTTGTACACCAGACGCTCCAGTGGCAGCCTGGGAGGCACCAAATGCAGGGGATAGGGTGCAGCCGAGGCGCAAGCATAATCACGGTGAAGGCCTGAATGCTACCCGGGCCCGTGTTCCCAGCGGGGCCAGGGTGCTCCAGCCGGGGAAAGGGCAGCATAGTGCCAGGGGCCGGGGGTTGCCCATTGGTCAGGCGGGGGTTGGAGTTCTGAAGGAAGAGTCTGCAGGGCTGCTCCCTGGGAGGTCATGTGGCTGCCCGCAAGCCCGCGCGTGTGCTGTAGACGGCCAGCCTGCTGGTACCTTGGCCGGCTCCAGGATCCCCGGGATGCCCAGGAAAGAATGGCAGTTCTCCTTTGTGGGGAGTCTCTCACCTGGCCCAGTCCTATGAGGCAGGAATGCCAGGCGGGTCAGCCCGGAGGGAAGACACCCCCCTCCATGCCCAGCCAGGGGTTCTCCGGGAAAGAGAGGCCACCGCCCTGCCTCGACCCCGTCCCCAGCCCGCGTCCTAAAACTCCACCAGCAGAGCCCGCTATTCTTCCTCGCTAAGGGGTAGTTCAAGCACGGCGGGCTCTTGCGATTCCTGCAGGTCCCCCAGGGCCGCAGTTTCTAGGAAAGTGTGCGCATGCTGCAGAAACTTTGGGCACGCCAGCAGCTCATCCAGCAGCAGGCCGGAGGGGAGTGGAGACGAGCGCACGGGTTCCTGGGGCGGTGGGGAGGGCACCCGGATGGCTTGCATCTGCTCCTGCAGCATGGAGCCGTCGTGGGGCACGGGCTGGGGAGGTGGATCTGTCCCGGCTTGGGGTTCCCAGGCTGCCCCGGGGACCTGGGGCCCCTGGCCCCAGCCACAACATGTACTGCCCTCTGACGTGGGTGGTGCGAGCACGCCTTGGCCCTTTAGCCCAGCTTGAGCGGGCCCTGGCTGTCCCACCATTACGGGAGCCCGGCAGACCCGTCGCCGCCGTTTCCCGGTCCCCGTGCAGTGCTCCGAGAGTGCGAGAAAACCACCCGAGGCGTCTGAGGGTGGGAGAGGGCCCTGTCGGGAGGAGCCAGCTGGCGGCAGCCAAGGCAAAATCCCCTCACACTGCCCGGGTCCTGACCAGAGTGCAGTTTGACACCGCGGGGCCACGCGTTGCAGAGGCTTCACGTCGCGGCCCTACCAGCCGGTCCCGTCTGCCTGGCCCTTAGGTTCTGAAACCAGACGTGAATCCTGGACTCGGGAGGCCGTCTCTGGCCATTCCTTCCTGGTGGCTGCATGCCTGGAAAGCCATCTTTCTCAAAGAGGCTTCGAACGCTTGGGGCCATTTGGGATGGGGTGGCCCAGGAAGTCCCACTTTGCCTGCGTTCTTGCGGGCGGTCTCTGAGCCAGGCGGAGATTCCCGCCCGGTGCTGCCTCAGCTGGCATTGACCTCTCTTCTGAAACCAGATCTGGACCCTGGGCTGCGGGAACACCCGATGGCCTGGAGCCAGCCATTCTCTGGTGGCGATGCCCGGTGGCAGGTTCGCTCAATGGGCTCACGCTGGGCCTCGCTTTGCCTCGGGGGTCCAGGCAGGTGTCCTGCACCATCCTCTTCCACCCTTTCCCGGGCTTCCTTGGCGGTGTGCTGTTGAGGTGTGGGAGAGCCATCGTGGGGGCCAGGAGGCATTGCAGAAAATATGGCGGCTTTTTGGGAAAGGCCACAGGCAGAGGCTTCACCCTTTCTTGCCTGCCAGCTGAGCCCTGGGACCCCAGGCCGCTTTCGCCCTCCCGAGGTGCCCCAGGGCACTGATGCCCCCGCGGCGTTTTGGTGCTGGTGGGGGTGGGGGCATTGTGTGAGGTGGGGTTGGGAGTGGTGGGAGGGGTGGGTCCGGATGCCAGAGAGCACTTAGCTGGCTGGGAGAGGGGAAGGGGTGAGGTGGGATGGGGCAGGGCTGCCTCTCCGGGCCTCTCCAGGTATCCTGCGGGAACTGGAAGCCACTCCCTGGGTTCCCACGTGTCTTCAGCAGGGAGAACCCAGCCTGGAAGGGTGGAGTGGAGTGTGGAACTGAACCGTGTGGGTGTTGGGTATTGCATGCCCTCTCATGAGACACCCGATGCCTGGAGTGTCGCTGTTGCGGCTGGCGTCACTGCGCGGGATGTGTGGATCCCGTGTCGAAGACCACAGCGCAACCCCAGAGACAAGATACATCCCAGGCGTGATGAAGCGACGGCTGATTCCCGGTGTCCCACTGCTGGGGAGTCTGCAGTGTAGCCGGTTTGGAGGGAGGGCAAAGAGAGGATGCAACCCTTCCTCCCTTCCCTGGATGTTTCTTAGTGACAGCAGGGCTCCGGAAGCAAACCGTCAACATGGTCAGCCTCTCGGGCTCGGGGTGGGGCCGGAGAGACGTGAGCGTCCGGCCCCCTTGCAGAGGGCCGAATATCCTGGAATCCGAAATCATGCTTCAGTGCTCCTGAATGTGGCTTCTCTGTGGTTGGTGGTCGGGGTTGTCAGCCTGGCGCTCCGTTTCTGCGGGGCTACGGCCTGGGGATGTGTGGGCCGGTAATCCACGTGGGTGAATACCCCGGTAACCACGAGTCCTCGTCTTTTTGTCTTTAGAAACCGCCCATTCCTTGGGGTCGTTGGTGAGCGAGGTGCCCCGCCCGGCCGCCCGTGAACCTCAGCCCGCGCCGGGCGCTTACCATTTTCCCGGAGCGCGGGGCTGCTGTTGCTCCAGGAGTCCAGAGAGACCCACTTTTCTCCTGCCTTCCTCTCCCGCGGTGCTGCTCCCGCCCTCCACTCTCTGTCCCTGTGTCCCTCTGTCTTTCCTCCGTTCCTCACTGCCTGCACTCTCACAGCCGGTTGGTCCTCCTCCCTCCCTCCATCCCTCCCACCCTGCCTTCCAATATCTCTCCGCCCCATCCTTCAGTCCCTCTAGGTCTCCCGTTCCTCTCTCCACCTGTGCCTGCCTTCCCTCCCGCCTGGAAGTGTCCAGAATCCCTGGTGTCCGAGGTCTGGGGTCGTTACAGCTGCCAAGCTCACCGTCAGCAGCTCTGGGAGGCCTTGGGGGCAAGGGTTGGCAGCGAGGGGTGGGGCGGAGGCACAGAGGGAGCAAGCAGGAGGAGAGAAGGCCCTGGATGCTGCCCGGGCGGTGTTTCATGGAACAGGAGTCTTCACCAGCCAGGAGGGCCTTATACTACCGAGAGGCCGAGGTATGGTGGTTGTCAGGCGAGGAGGTGGGGGTGGAGGAAAGGCAGAAAGGCTCTGCAGGACTGCTCCCACGAATGAGTGGCACATAAACAGCGTGCAAGGTGGTGACCCCTGCTGGTATCTGGAGGCCGCTCCGGGATCCCGGGGCTTGGGAAAGAATGCTGGTTCTCCCCGCTTTGTGGAGTCTCTCACGGGCCCCAGTCCTGAGGCAGGGGAGAATGCCGAGGCGGGTGTGAGTGAGGACACGCCCCTCATGCCAACCAGTGGTTCCACGTGAAAGTCCACTGCCATGCGACCCGTCCCAGCCACGTTGTAAAGCTTCTCCAGGAGAGCCGGGGTATTCTTCCTAAGCTGAGGATTGGTTCCATCCAGGCTGTTTTAATTCCTGCAGCTCCCAGGCATGGCTTTCCTGGAAAGAGGGTGTGCCTGCGCAGAAACTCTAGGCATGATGGGATCTCATCCCAGCGGGCGGAGGTATGGAGGCGATGGCGCCTGGGATCCTGGGGCAGTGGGGAGGCGCCGGATAACTTTCATCTGCTCACCTGCAGCCTTGAGCCCCTCGAGAACTATGGGACTGGGAGGTGGGCACTGCCCGGCTTGGGGTTCCCCGCGCCCCGGCGGCTCTGGGGCTGGCTAACCCACCTGAGACTGCCCTGGGGCGTATGGCACAAGCATGCCCAGCCCACCTTGGCCCAGCTTGAGCAGGCCCTGTCTGTCCCACCACGCATGGGCATGTTAGGCCGTCACGCTGTGGGTCCCGCGGTCCACCGGGCATTTTGCTTTCCGGGTGGTGGGGGGTGTCCACGCAGAGGCGTCTGAGGGTGGGAGAGGGCCCTTCGGGAGGAGCCTGGGCGGCCTAGGCAAAATCCCCGCCTGCCCGGGACACCGACCAGGAGCAGGGTGACACCCGCGGGGGCCGCGTTGCAGGTTCCGCCTGGGTGCGCCGGCGTCCTGCCACCCGGTCCCGGGTGCCTGTACCGGTTCTGAACCAGACGTGAATCCTGGACTCCATGAATCCCGTCTCTCTGGCCAGTCCTTCACTCAGCTGAGCCTGGGCTTGATCCCTTCTCAAGGCTACAGGGCAACGGGAGCCGTCTGGGATGGCGTGATGGAGATCCCGCTTCGCCTACCCTTCTTGCAGGCCCCATCTCCCCGGCCAGGGTGGAGATTCGCTCCGGTGCTGCCTCAGCTGGCGTGACCTCTCTTTCTGAAACCAGATCTTAACCCTGGGCTCCAGAACGCCGATGGCCTGTGCCAGCCATTCTCTGGTGGCGATACCCGGGTACGGGTTCCTCTCAAAGCAGGCTCGCAAGGGCTTCGCTTTGCCGAGGTCAGGCAGTCTCCCCTCCGCCCGTCCTTGTCCCTCTAGAGACTTCCTTGAGAGAGTGCCGTTCGAAGGTGTCCCGAGGAGAGCCATCGGGGGCCCACCACAGCGTTCTGATCAGCCTGGAGAGGCTGGCGCGAGAAACCAGCGGCATAGGGCAGCCCAAATGCAGGAGGCTCACTGCCTTTGTCGCTGAGCCATGGGACAGCCTGCCCTCACCCTCTGAGGGGCCCAGCGCACTGATGCCCCCCGGGCGTGGTGGTGCTGGTGGGGGTGGGGGCGTTGGGTGAGGTGGGGGTTGGGGGGGTGGGAGGGGTGGGGCCAGAAATCAGAGAGATGCAGCGGAAGGCGGAGGGGGAAGGGGTGACTGGGGTGGGTTTCGGGTGGGGGCCAGCTCTCTGGGCCTTTCCAGGGATCCCGTGGGAGCTGGAAGCTGCTCCCTGGGTTCCCAGCATTATTCTTCAACCCGGAGAAACTAGCCTGGGGTGGGTGGAGTGTGGAACTGAACCTCCGTGTGGGTCTTGAGTTTTGCAGGACCCCTCTCATGAACACATAGAAGCCTAATGAGTGTCGCCCGTTGCCGTGACAGTCTCACCCACTGAGTGTGGCTCCGTCGAGCCAAATGAGAAACACTAGAGACCCAGCCAGTGGCTTGTGATGGTTCCCGTGTCCATAGCGTGGTCTCTTGGTGTGGCCAGTTGGAGGCCCGAGGGGATGCTGCTCTTCCTCCCTTCCCTGGATGTTTCTCAGTGCCCACAGGCTCGAGGCAGCGTCAACATGGTCAGCCTGCGGGGTGGGGGTGGGGCGGAGGCGTGAGCTACCGTCCCCTTGCAGAGGGAGCCGGAAGTGACGTGGTATCCAAAATCGAGCTTCAGTCCTCACAGAGTGTAGCTCCTCTGTGGTGGGTGGTGGGGGCTGGCCGACCCGGCTCCTCTCGCGGGGCTTTCGACCTGGGGATGTGTGGTTGGTGACACGTGGGTGAATACCCCACAGCAACCTGAGTCCCCGTCTTTTTTTGTCAAGCGAGAAACTACCCATTCTTTCTGCGGTAGACGGGGGGCAAGCAGTGCCCGCCAGTAGCCGTAATCTCCAGACTGCGAGGCTTACCGTTAGCAGACGCGGGCTGCTGTTACCCACAGGAGTCGGGAGACCGCTTTTTCTCCCTGCCTTCCTCCCTCGGTCCCTTGCTCCCTACCGCCCGCCCACTGTCCCTGTGTCCCTTTGTCATTCCCTCCATTCCTCACTGCCTCCCTGTCTCTGTAGGTCAGTCCCTCCCTCCCTGCCTCCCTCCATCCCTCCCTCCCTGCCTTCCAAATTCTCTCTGCCCATCCTTCCATCCCTCGGGTCTCCCGTTCCCTGCTCCTCCTACTGTGCCTCCCCTTCCCTCCCGCCTGGAAGGTCAGCATCCCAGTGTCGCGCGGGGTCTGGGGTCTGCAGCCCACAGCCGCCAGGCTCCACAGTGGCAGCTCCTGGGAGGCCGCTGAGGCACAGGTTGGCAGCAAAGCTGGGCAGTTAGAAGAGTGAGTCCTAAGGAGGTGAGAGACCCCTGGGCCTTGGCCAGGCCGGTGACCTCTTCCCGGGGCGGTCTCCCACCCAGCCGGGGAAGGGCCTTATACTCGAGTGGGGTAGCGGTGGTCAGGCCCGGAGGTGGGGTGGCGGGAAGGCAAGAGAGCTCTGCCAGGGCTGCTTCCACAGGAGGCCTGGTGGCTGCCTCCAAACCCGCGCGTGCGCGGTTGACGTCCCGCCTGCTGCTATCTGCGCCCGGCTCCGGGGATCCCGGGGCGCCCAGGAAAGAATGTCAGTTCTCGCGTGCGAGGAGTCGATCACACTGGAGGCCCAGTCCTAGGAGGCAGGAATGCCAGGCGGGTCCGCACGGAGGGAAGACAAGCCCCTCCATGCCCAGCCAGGAGTTCCCCTCGAAAGAGAGACCACCGCCCTGCCGCGACCCCTTCCCCAGCGCACGTCCTAAATCTCCTCCAGCAGAGCATGGTATTCTTCCTCGCTGAGGGGTGGTTCCAGCCCGGCGGGCCCTTCCGAGACCTGCATCTCCCCTGGGGACTCGGTTTCTAGGAAAGGGTGTGCCTGCTGCAGAAACTCTGGGCACGCCAGGAGGTCATCCAGCAGCAGGCCGGAGGGAGTGCAGACGAGCGCCCGGGCTCCTGTGGCAATGTGGAGGCCCGGACGGCTTGCATCTGCTCCTGTGGCGCCCGGAGCCCTCCCGGGAAGCTGCATGAGCTGGTAGTGTTTGCACCCTGGCTTGCCCGGGGTTCCCCGGCTGCCCGTCAAGCTGGGACCCCTGGCCCCATCCCAACCACGGAATGCACTGGGACGCGTGTGGCGCAAGTATGCCTTGGCTCTCTGTCCCAGCTTGAGCGGGCCCTGGCTGTCCCACTGCGCAGGGGCCCGGCAGGCTGTCGCTCAGCGTGTCCCGGAGACCCGGGCATTTGCTCAGGGAGTGTGGAGGCCACCGAGGCGTCTGAGGGTGGGAGAGGGCCCCTTCAGGGGAGGAGGCAGGGCAGCATAGCAGGCAAAATCCCGCCTGCGGGAGGCCACCGACTCAGGAGCAGGTGACACCCACGGGGGAGCGGGGTTGCAGGGGCCGCCTGCGTGCACTGGCGCCCTGCCACACAGAGGCCACCCGATTTGCCACTTACAACGCCGGTTCTGAAACCTGACTCACGGGGAGGCCCATCTCTCTAACCCGGTCGCTTCCCCAGGTAGTGCCTGGAAAGTGATCGCTACTCAAAGTCACCGAACGGCAGAGGCCGTCTGGGATGGGGTGATGGACGTCCGCTTTTGGCAGCCTCTTGCTGAAGACGTCTCCCCCGGCCAGAGGCGGAGAATGCCGCGGTGCTGCCTCAGCTGAAATGACCTCTGGATTCTGAAACCAAGATCACAGACCCAGGCTCCAGGCATGTAGCCAGGAACTGCCTTTCTCTGAGTAGCGATACCGGTATGAGTTTCGCTCAAAGCAGGCTGGGGCCTGCGCGCCCAGCCTGGGGTCAGGCGAGTGCTCCTCCCATGCCATCCCGTCACCGAGGGCTTCCAGCGAGGAGGTGCCGTTGAGGTGTCGGTAGAGCCGTGGCGAAGGTTTGATCCAGCCAGGCGGTGCAGAGCTGGCGGCTCTTACGAGCCCACGGGAAGGGAGGCTCCCGCCCCTCCCTGGAGAGCCAGCCCTCGCCCTCCGAGGGCCCCAGCGCACTGATACCCAGGGGTTTGGTGGTACTGGTAAGGGATGGTAACTGGGCTGAGGACTGGGGGGCTGGGGTTGGGCTGAGGCTGAAGAGGAGGCGCCCAGCTGAAGGGGAAAGGGGGTGAGGGGGTGGGTTTGGGGCGGGGGCTAACTATGGACTTACTCTCTCAGGAGATCGGCGAGGGAACTGGAAACACGCTCCCTGGAACCTGGCATCTTCAGCAGAGACAAACCAGAGTGGAAGGGTGGAGTGTTGGGTGGCACTTGAGTTTTACAGGCCCCCTCTCTGCGAAGACACCCGAAGCCTGTGGGTGTCGCCGTTGCCGTGACAGTCTCACCCACGCAGGTGTGTGTGGCTGAAACCCGTCGAAGACCAGGCACCCCGGAGACAAGATCAATCAGCGGCGTGATGGCTTGACGATGGATTCCCGTGTCCCGCAACGTGGAGGGTCTGTGGTGTGGCAGGTTTGGAGGGAGGGCGAAGAGAGGATGCTTCTCTTTCTCCCTTCCTTGGATGTTTCTGGGTGCCACGGAACCTCCGGGCTTTACAAACCGTCAACACAGGTCAGCCTCTGCGCTTGGGCGGGTAGAGGGCTTTGAGGAGGGCTTGTGAACAACGGCCTGCAGGGGCGGCGACTATGGAATCGAAATCAGGCTTCAGTCCTCCTGAGTGTGGCTCCCTCCTGTGGTGTCGCTGGTCCGGGGCGCAGCCGACTTGGCGCTCTGCTCTTGAGGGCCGACACCGGGGATGTGTGGTTGGTTAACCGTGCAGGTAGTCTTAAAGCAACCCGAGTCCCGTCTTTTTGTCTTTGAGAGCAACCCATTCCTTGGGTGTCAGAGCGAGGGCGGCAGTGCGCCCGCCACCCTCCCTCCCTCCCTCCCTCCCTCCCTCCCTCCCTCCCTCCCTCCCTCCCTCCCTCCCTCCCTCCCTCCCTCCCTCCCTCCCTCCCTCCCTCCCTCCCTCCCTCCCTCCCTCCCTCCCTCCCTCCCTCCCTCCCTCCCTCCCTCCCTCCCTCCCTCCCTCCCTCCCTCCCTCCCTCCCTCCCTCCCTCCCTCCCTCCCTCCCTCCCTCCCTCCCTCCCTCCCTCCCTCCAAGCCTCCACATCCACCCCGCCTTCAAACTCTCTCCCAGCGCCCATCCTTCCATCCCTCCCAGGTCTCCCAGATTTCTCTCTCACTAACTTTCACTTCCTCCCACTGCAGGTCAGCATCCAATTGTGTCCAGGTCTGGGAGATACCAATGCGTACAGCCACCAGGCGCTCCACGGTGGCAGCTCCTGGGAGGCACGCAGAAGAGGCAAGGTTAACGGCGACGAATGAGTGGAAGCGGCAGAGGCGGCGTCCGGAAGGGAGGAGAAAGGCCTGGACGGTGCCTTGCCCGGTGTTACATGGGACGGGGGTCTCCACCCAGCCTGGGGAAGGACGCATACTGCCGGGGCGGGGGGTAGCCTGTGGTCAGGCGGGGGTGGGGTGGCAGATAGGCAAGAGAGCTCTACCAGGGCTGCTCCCAGAGGAGGCCAGATGGCTGCCCGCAAACCCGCGGGTGCGTGGTAGACGGCCCTCCTGCTGGTACCTGGGCCGGCTCTCGGGGATCCCGGGAGTCCCAGGAAAGAATGGCTGTTCTCCTTTGTGGACTCTCTCACGGGGCCCAGTCCTAGGAGGCAGGAGTTCCAATCGGGTCAGCCCAGAGGGAAGACACGCCCCTCCACGCCCAGCCAGGGGTTCCCCGTGAAAGAGAGGCCACCGCTTCTAGCGACCCCATCCCAGCCAGTACAAGCTCCTCCAGCAGAGCCCGGTATTCTTCCTCTATTTTGTGAGGGGTGGTTCCAGCCCGGCAGGATCTTCTGATTCCTGCAGCTCCCCCAGGGCCTCGGTTTCTAGGAAAGGGTGCGCCTGCTGCAGAAACTCTGGGCACGCCAGGAAGCTCTGCCCCAGGCACTTGGGCCGGAGGGAGTGGAGATGACACTTGGGATTTCCCTGGTGGTGGAAGAGGGCGCCCAGGACTGCTCCTCCTCCTGGGTGAGGTCTCACTCGGGTGCATGAGCTGGGGAGGTGGGCTGCCCGGCTTGGGGTTCCACATGCACGCCCCCAACCACCTGGGGCTGAGCCCCAACCCACCATGGACTGCCTGGGGCGTGGATTGCGCAACACATGCCTGCCTGTGGCTGGCTGAGGAGGCACAACATCCCCCATCACGCCCAGGGGGCCCGGCTTGAACTCGGCTCCGCGCTGCTGTTCCTGGTCCCCCGGGCATTTGTTCATGGGGTGCGGAGGCCACCGAGGCATCTGAGGGTGGGAGAGGGCCCCTTCGAGACTAGCAAGGGTGGCGTTGGCAAAATCCCCGCGAGAATACCGACTCAGCCACGAAGGTGACACCCGAGAATACGTTGCAGGGAGCATACCTTTAGCGTCGGCACCTGCCACCCGATCCCGGTGCCCGGCCGCCGATTTCTGAAACCAGACGTATGATCCCTGGACTCGGAGGCCATCTCTGTGGCCAGTCCTTCCCTGGTGGCATTCTGGAAGCGTGATCCTTCTCCAAAGGCTTGGAGTAGCAGGGCCATCTGGGATGGGGTGATGGAGGTCCCACTGCATGGTTTTGGGCACTTCTCCCAGCCAGGTCAGAGATTCCCACTGGTGCTGCCTCAGCTGGCATGACCTCTCATTCTGAAACCAGTTCTGGACCCTGGGCTTCCAGGCGGCTGATAGCCTGGGCCAACCGTTCTCTAGTGGCGATGCCAGGATGGGGAGTTCCTGGCACCTCAAAAGCTGGTTAGAAGAAGGGGCATGCCTTGTTTTGCCTACGGTCCCAGCGAGGTCTCCTCAGCGCGTGATCACCGTCCTGGGGCTTCTGGGGGGAGAGTGTGGATTTCGAAGGTGTCGGGAAAGCCATTGCGTGGAGCACCCGCCCGGCCCTTCCGGTCGAAGCCAGGAGGCGATACGGGCAACCAGCGGCTTTTAAGACTGCGGCGGGACGCTGCCCCTTCTTGCCTTGCCGCGCTGAGCCTGGCACAGCCCGCCCTCACCCTCCGAGGGTCCCTAGCGCACTGATGCTTCGGCGGTGGGTGCCAAGGATGAGGGTAAGGGGAGCATTGAGTGAGTGGCCAGGTTTTGGGGTTGTGGGAGGGTGGGCCGGAGGCCAGAGAGGCATGGCGGAAGGCAGAGGCGGGAAGGGGTGAGGGGGGTGGGATTCGGGCGGGGGCTGGCTCTCTGTGCCTCTCCAGGGATCCCGCAGTAACTGGAAACCTCTCCCTGGTATCCCACGCGTCTCCAGCAGGGAGAAACCAGCCTGGAATGGTGGAGTGGGTTGTGGAACTGAACCTCCATGTGGGTCTTGAGTTTTACAGGCTACTCTCCCTTCGAAAACTTACCCGATGCCTGTGGGTGTGTCACCGTTGCGTAAACAGTCTCACTACTACAGGTGTGTGCTCCGTCGAGAAGACTTCAGAAACCCCAGAGACAAGACTCATCCCTGGCGTTATGGCTTGACGATGGATTCCCGTGTCCTGCAACGTTGGGAGTCTGCGGTGTGGCCGGTTTGGAGGGAGGGCGAAGAGAGGATGCTGCTCTTCCACCCTTCCCTGAATGCTTCTGGGTGCGCAGTGCTCGAGGAAGCAAACCCGTCTATGGTCAGCCTCTGGGGTGGGGGGGTGGGGCGGAGGCGTGAGCTACCAGCCCTGCAGAGGGGCCGGCGGCGTGGATTCCGAAATCAGGATTCAGTCCTCCTGAGTGTGGCTCCTCTGTGGTCCGTGGTCAGCGCTCTCGGCCTGGCGCAACACTGCGGGGCTCGTCCTGGGAATGTGTGGTCGGTAAACCATGTGGGTGAATCCCCCACGGCAACCCGAGTCCCTGTCTTTTGTCTTTGAGGAACCCGTCCATTTCTTGGGGCCGGGACTGCAGGTACCCCACCCGATGCCCAGCCCTCAGCCAGCTCGGGCGCTGCATTTTCGAGCCTGGGGCTGCTCTTGCTCAGGAGTCCGAACCTTCTCCTAATTCTCCTGGGTCCTTGCTCCCTTCCGCCCTCCGTCTGACCCTGTGTCCCTCTGTCTTTCCCTCCGTTCCTCACTGCCTCCCTCTCTCTTTAGGTCAGTCCCTCCATCCCTCCCTCCCTGCCTTCCAAAGTCTCTACGCCCATCCTTCCGTCCCTCTAGGTCTCCCGTTCCCCTCTCCACCTGTGCCTGCCTTCCCTCCTGCCTGGAATGATAAGCATCCCGGGTGTTCCCGGGTCTGGGGTCTGCGTACAGCTGCCAGGCACTCCACGGTGGCAGCTCCTGGAAGGCCGCAGAGGCACGGGTTGGCGAGCAACGGTGGAGCAGAGGCGCAAGCGGCGAGCCCAGGAGGCGGTATGGGCGCTGCCCGGGCGGTGTTTTGGTGTGACAGGGATCTCCACAGCCGGGAAGGAGGAAAACTGCGAGGGTAGCGGGGAGTCAGGCGAGGGGTGGCGGGAAAACAAGGGAAGGCTCTTCCGCGGCTGCTCCCACAGGAGAGAGGGGCTGCCATAAATCCCGCCCATGCGATGGTCCACCTGCTGGTACCTGGGCCGGCTCCGGGATCCTGCGGGTCGCCCAGGAAAGAATGGCAGTTTTCCTTTGTGTGGAGTCTCTCAGCAGGCCCAGTCCTAGTAGGTAGGAATGCCAGGCGGGTCAGCACGGAGGGAAGACAGGTCCCTCCATGCCCAGCCAGGGGTTCCCCACGAAAGAGGGGCCACCGCCCTGCCGCGACCCCATCCCCAGCCTGTGTCCTAAAGCTCCTCCAGCAGAGCCCGGTATTCTTCTTCGCTGAGGGGTGGTTCCAGCCCGGCTGGCTCTTCCAATTCCTTCAGATCCCCTGGGGCCTCGGTTTCTAGGAAAGAGTGCGCCTGCTGCAGAAACTCTGGGCACGCCAAAAGCTCATCCAGCAGCAGGCCGGAGGGGAGTGGAGATGAGCGCCCGTGCTCCTGGGGCAGTGGGGGAGGCCCAGGCGGCTTTTCTGCTTCTGCGCGGGCCCTCTGGGGGCGCAGGCGGGAGGTGGAACTGCCCGGCTTGGGAGTTTCCCACACTGACCCGGCCTTGGTGGCCCCTTCCCCAACCCCACCACGGACTGCGCTGTGACGTGGGTGGCGCAAGCTGCCTTGGCCCTGTTTAGCGTGGCCGGGCCCTGGCATCCAACCCGCCAGGGGCCCGGCAGGCACCGTTGCTGCAGGTCCCGGTCCCCCACGCATTTGCTGTTGGTGTCGCCGTTGCCGTGACGGTCTCACCCACGCAGGTGTGTGTGGCTCCGTCGAACCAGGCTTTTCACAGAGACAAGATACATCCCGGCGTGATGGCAACGATGGATTCCCGTGTAACCCGAGCGTGGGGTCTCTGCGGTGTGGCGGTTTGGATGGAGGGGCGAGAGGATGCTGCTCTTCCTCCCTTCCGTGGTTGTTTCTGGGTGCCATGGAACTCGAGCAAACTGTCAACATGTCGTCATCCTCGGGTGGGGGTGGGAGACCAGAGACTTGAGCTACGGCTCCCTTGCAGAGAACGGCGGCGTGGAATCAGTAGACTTCAGTCCTCCTGAGTGTCAACTCCTCTGTGTTCGGTGGTGGGGCATGGCTGTGCTCCCGCTGCGGTTCAGCCTGTGGATGTGTGATCACCAAACCACTTGGGTTAATACCCCATGGCAACCCGCGTCCCCGTCTTTTGTCTTTGAGGAAACCGCCCATTACTTGGGGCTGACAGACAGGCCGAATGAGTGCCGCCAACCGCCGTAATATCGGCGCCGAGGTAACATTTTCGGGCCGGGGCTGCTGTTGCTCCAGGAGTCTGGAGACCGCTTTTTCTCCCTGCCTTCCTCCCACGGTCCCTTGCTCCCTCCCGCCCTCAATCTGTCCCTGTGTCCCTCTGTCATTCCCTCCATTCCTCACTGTCTCCCTCTCTCTCTCGGTCATTCCCTCCTTCCCTCAGTCCCTCCAACCCTCCGTGCCTGCCTTCTAAAGTCTCTCCGCCCATCCTTCTGTCCCTCTAGGTCTCCCGTTTCTCTCTCCACCTATGCCTGCCTTCGCTCCCGCTTGGAAGGGTCAGCATCCCACTTGTGCCTGGGGTCTGGGGTCTGCGTACAGCCGCCAGGTGCTCCCGCGGTAACCTGGGGAGGCCACAGGAGCAGGGTTGGCATGTATGGCCCGGTGGAGGCGGAGGGGTGCAGAGGCGAGGCAGGAGGGAGAGATGTCCTGGCCTGCCGGGCCCAGTGTTTACTTGGGGCGGTGGTGCTCCACAGCCGAGGAAGGGGCGCATACTTCGGGCGAGAGGCGGTAACGGTGTCCAGGTGGGGGTGGGGTGCGAGGAAGGCTGTGAAACTCTGCTGGGTCTGCTCCCACAGGAGGCCAGGTGGCTGCAGGCAAACCCGCGCGTGCGTGGTAGACGGCCAGCCTGCTGGTACCTGGGCCGACTCCGGGATCCCCGGGACGCCCAGGAAAGAATGGCAGTTCTCCTATTTTTGTGCGGAGTCTCTCACGGACCCAATTCCTAGGAGGCAGGAATGCCAGGCCCGGAGTCAGCCGGAGGGAATACACGCCCTCCCTTCTGCCAACCAGAGTTTCCCAGCGAAAGACGAGCCACTGCCACTCCAGCGACCCGTCGTAACCAGCGTCACTTGACCGCCGAATTTGATTTCTTCTGGTTGGTTTCGGCGCTGGGTATTTCGGGTTCGCGGTTCCAGGTGGACGGAGGTTGGCTGGGGTAGCTTTCTGGAACGGGGAGCTCATTCCAACTGGCGACTGGGGAGAGGAGTGGAGGCTTGGCGCCGGGCTCACAGAGGCGGTGGGGAAGGTGCCCGGATGGATTGCATCTGCTCATGTGGTGCGGAGCCCTCTGGGGGTGCGGGCTGGGGAGATGAAGCTGCCCCGGGTTCGGGTTGCCACGCCGCCTCAGCGACCTGGGGCCCCATGGCCCCAGCCCCACCACGGACTGCCCCGTGATGTCGGTGGCGCAAGCACGCCTTGGCCCTGTGGCCCAGCTTGAGCGGGCCCTGGCTGTCCCACCATGCAGGGGCAAGACAGGCTGTCGCGCTGCATGTCCCGGTCCCCCAGGCATTTGCTCAGGGGCTGTGGAGTCCACCGAGGCATCTGAGGGTGGGAGAGGGCCCCTTCGGGAGGAGTCAGGGCGGCGTAGGCAAAATCGCTGCCTGCCGGGACCACCAAACAGGGAGCAGGGTGACAAAAGCCAGGGGGAGCCCTTGCAGGGAGCGCCTGCGTCGATACTTGGCGCCACCACCTGGTCCCGGAAGCCTGGCCCTTTGGTTCTGAAAGCAGACGTGATTCCTGGACTCTGGGAGGCCCGTCTCTCTGGCCAGTCATTCCCTGTGGCGATGCCTGGAAAGCGATCCATCTCAAAGGCTCCGAGCAGCAGGGCCGTCTGGGATGGGGTGACTGAGGTGCGCTTTTGCCTGCCTTCTTGCGGGCTGCGTCTCCCCAGGCAGGGCGGAGATTCACGCCAGTGCTGCCTCAGCTGGCGTGACCTCTTGTTCTGAAACCAGATCTGTACCCTGGGCTCCCGAGGCATGATGCCTGGAGCCCAGCCGTTCTCTGTTGGCGTGCAGGTGCCCAGGTTCCACTCAAAGCAGGCTCGCGGAGACCTGCTGCCTGAGAGTCAGACAGTCTCACCATCCTTGTCCTTGGGCTTCATGGGGGTGCCGTTCGAAGGTGTCGGGAGAGCCATCACGGGGAGCACCGCACAGCATTCCATTCTAGCCAGGAGGCACAGGCACAGACAGCCAGCTGGCTCTTGGGAAGGCCCACAGGAAGGGAGGCTCCATCCCTTTTGCCTGCCGCTGAGCCCTGGGGCCATCACTCCCTCACACCCTCGAGGAGGCAACAGCGAACTGAATGCGGAGGCATAGTGGTGCTGGTGGGGGTGGGAAGACTTTGTCTTCAAGGTTGGCTTGTGGGGTGGGAAGGGTGGGTCGGAGGGAGGCCCAGGAGGGCAAGCCCGGAAGGGGGGAGAGGGGGAAGGGATGAGGGGAGTGGGTTTCCGGCGGTGGCTGGCACTCTGGGCCTCTCCAGGGATCCTGCGGGAACTGGAAGCCACTCCCTGTGTTCCCACGCGTCTTCAGCAGGGAGAAACCAGCCGGGAAATGTGTGGTGGAGTGTGGAACTGAACCTCCGTGTGGGTCTTGAGTTTTACAGGCCCCCTCTCTCCGAAGACACCCAATGCCTGTGGGTGTCGCCATTGCTGTGAAAGTCTCACCCACGGAGGTGTGTGGCTCCCGAATCAGAACCAGAAGCGAGAAACCCAGAGACAAGATACATCCCAGTGATGGCAGCGATGGATTCCCATGTCCACTAGCGTGAGGAGTCATGGTGTAGCCGGTTTTAGGGGAGGAGGCGTAGGGGTCTGCTCTTCCTCCCTTCCCTGGATGTTCTGGGTGCCCGCAGTGCTCGGAAGCAAACCGTCAACATGGTCAGCCTCTTGGGGTGGGGTTGGGGCCGGAGAGACGTGAACTACTGGCACCCTTGCAGAGGGCCGAGTGACGTGGAATCTGAAATCAGGCTTCAGTCCTCCTCAGTGTGGCTCCTCTGTGGTCGGTGGTCTGGGCTCTCGGACTGGCGCTCCGTGGCGGAGACTTAGCCTGAGGATGTGAGGCCGGTAAGCCATGTGAGTGGAATACCCGGCATTCCCATTCCACGTCTTTATCTTTGAAACTTGCCCATTCCTTGGGGAAAGAGAGCGAAACGGGGATTCACCCCGCGGCCGCCCGCCAGCCCTCAGCCCAGCGCCCGGTAAACACCGTTTTCCCGCAGGCACGGGGCTGTTTTAACTCAGGAGTCCGGAACCGCTTTTCTACCTGCCTTCTTCCCTCGGTCCCTTGCTGCTCGCCCTCCCTCTGTCCTGCGTCCCTCTGTCGCCCTCCAGTCCTCACTGCCTCCCTCTCTCTGTCTGTCAGTCCCTCCCTCCCTCCCTCCCTCCCTCCCCTCCCCTCCCTACCTTCCAACGTCCCGCTCGCCCATACTTCCTTCCCTCTGGGTCTTCGTTCCTCTCCACCTGTTCCTGCCTTCCCCTCCCGCCTGGGAAGTGTGGCATCCCGGGTGTTGCCTGGGGTGCAGGTCTGCGTGCAGCTGCCAGGCTCCCACGATGGCAGCTCCTTGGAGGCCGCCAGAGGGAATGGGTGGCGTCTGCGGCGGTCAGCTGATGCGCCAGGGGGCCGAGCCCGGAGGGAGAGACCCTGAACCTGCCCAGACCGGTGTTTAGCCCGGGACGGGGTCTCCACACAGCCGAGGAAGAGGCATACTGCCCGTACGGGGGTAGCGAGGGTCAGGCGAGAAGGTGTGGTAGCGAAGGCAAGAGAGCTCTGCAGGCTGCTCCCACAGGAGGCCAGGTGGCTGCCCACTCAAGCCAGCGGAGTGCCACGTTGAAGCGGCCACCTGCACGGGTACCAGAGTGGGCTCTGGGATCCCTGGGACGCCAAGGAAAGAATGGCAGTTCTCCTTTGTGCGGACTCTCTCACCAGGCCCAGTCCCTAGGGGCAGGAATACAGGCTGGTCAGCCGGAGGAACCGCCCCTCCGTGCCCAGCCAGGGGTTCCCGCGAAAGAGAGGCCACCGCCCTGCCGCGAACCCCCTCCCCAGACCGAGTCCTAAAGCTCCTCCAGCACACCCCGGTATTCTTCCTCGCTGAGGGGTGGTTCCAGCCCGGCGAGTTCTTCTGATTCCTGCAGCTCCACTGGGACCTCGGTTTCTAGGAAAGCTGCGCCTGCTGCAGAAACTCTGGGCACGCCAGGAGCTCATCCAGCAGCAGGCCAGAGGGGAGTGGAGACGAGCGCCCGTGCTCCTGGTGCGGTGGGGAGGGTGCCCGGACGGCTTGCATTGCTCATGCGGTGCGGAGCCTTCTGGGGGCGTGGGCTGGGACGTGGAGCTGCCCCAGCTTGGGGTTCCCACGCCGCCCCGGGCTCTGTGGCCCAGCTTGAGCGGGTCCTGGATGTCCCACCACACAGGGGCCCGGCATTCCGTCATGCTGTGGGTCCCGTTCCCCCGGGTATTTGCTTGGGTGGTGCGGTGTCCACCGAGGCTTCTGAGGGTGGGAGAGGGCCCCTTCGGGAGGAGCCAGTGCGGCCTAGGCAAAATCCCAGCCTGCCGGGGCCACCGACCAGGGAGCAGGGTGACACCCGCCGGGGGCCGCGTTGCAGGTTCTGCCTGGGTGCGCTGGCATCCTGAAACCCGATCCCGGGTGCCTGGCCCTTCGGTTCTGAAACCAGACGTGAATCTTGGACTCCAGGAGGCCCTTCTCTCTGGCCAGTACTTACCTGGTGGCGACGCCTGGAAAGCGATCCTTCTCAAAGGAGGAGGCAGGTAGCAGGGCCATCTGGGATGGGAGTGATGGAGGTCACTGGCCACGTTTTTCTTGGGCATACTCTCCCCAGCCAGGTCAAGAATTCCCACTGGTGCTGCCTCAGCTGGTGTGACCTCTCGTTCTGAAACCAGATCTGGACCCTGGACTCCCGAAAGCCGATGGCCTGGGCCAGCCATTCTCTGGTGGTGATGCCCGGGTATGGGTTCCGCTCAAGGCAGGCTCATAGGGCCTCTCTTTGCCTTGGGGTCCAGAGGAGTCCTCCTCCCTCCCTCCCTCCCTCCCTCCCTCCCTCCCTCCCTCCCTCCCTCCCTCCCTCCCTCCCTCCCTCCCTCCCTCCCTCCCTCCCTCCCTCCCTCCCTCCCTCCCTCCCTCCCTCCCTCCCTCCCTCCCTCCCTCCCTCCCTCCCTCCCTCCCTCCCTCCCTCCCTCCCTCCCTCCCTCCCTCCCTCCCTCCCTCCCTCCCTCCCTCCCTCCCTCCCTCCCTCCCTCCCTCCCTCCCTCCCTCCCTCCCTCCCTCCCTCCCTCCCTCCCTCCCTCCCTCCCTCCCTCCCTCCCTCCCTCCCTCCCTCCCTCCCTCCCTCCCTCCCTCCCTCCCTCCCTCCCTCCCTCCCTCCCTCCATGCCTTCCAAAGTCTCCACCATCCATCCGTCCCTCTATGTCTCCTGCTCCTCTCCACCTGTGCCTGCCTTCCCTCCCGCATGGAAGGTTCAGCATCCCGGGTGACCCCGGGATCTGGGGTCTGCGTACAGCTCCCAGGCGCTCCATGGTGGCAGCTCCTGGGTGGCCGCAGTGGCACGGGTTGGCAAGCGATGGTGGAGCGGAGGCGCAGAGGGGGCCAACCCCGGGAGGGACAGAAGGCCTGGACGCTCTGACCTGGCCCGGTGTTCCCCAGGACGGGGGTCTCCAACAAGCGTGGTTAATGATGCATACAGCCGGGACGGCGGGTAGCCGGTGGTCAGGCGGGAGTGCGGGTGGTGGGGAAGGCAAGAGAGCTCTGCCGGGGCTGCTCCCACAGGAGGCCCGTTGGCTGCCCGCAAACCCACGCGTGCACAGTACATGATCCGCCTGCTGGTACCTGGCTGGCTCCGGGATCCCCGGGACACCCAGGAAAGAATGGCAGTTCTCCTTTGTGCAGAGTCTATCACCGGGCCCAGTCCAAGGAGGCAGGAATGTCAGGTGGGTCAGCCCGGGGGGAAGACACGCTCCTCCATGCCCAGCCAGGGGTTCCCCGCGAAAGAGAGGCCTCCGCGATGCGGCGACCCCATCCCCAGCCCGCGTCCTAAATCTCCACCAGCAGAGCCCGATATTCTTACTCGCTGAGGTGTGGTTCCAGCCCGGCGGGCTCTTCCGCTTCCTGCAGCTCCACCGGGGCCTCGGTTTCTAGGAAAGGGTGCGCCTGCCGCAGAATCTTTGGGCACACCAGGAGCTCATCTAGCAGCAGGCCGGAGGGGAGTAGAGAAGAGCGCCCAGGTCCTGGGGCGGTGGGGAGGGGGTCCGGACGGCTTGCATCTGCTCCCTCGGTGCTTAGCCCTCCGGGGGTGCGGGCTGGAGTGTTGGAGCTGCCACTGCTTGGTGTTCCCATGCCACCCCGGCGACCTAGGACCCCTGGCCCCAGCCCTACCATGGACTGCCCTGGGATGTGGTTGGCGCAAACACGCTCTGTCCCTGGGTGGGCCCAGCTTGGAGGGGCTCTGGATGTCCGAACGCTGCAGGGGCCAGGCAGGCCATTGCGCTGGGGATCCCGGTCCCCCGGGCATTTGCTCGGAAGGGTGCGGAGGCCACCAAGGTGTCTGGGGTTGGGAGAGGGCCCATTCAAGAGGAGCCAGGGCGGCATAGGCAAAATCCACGTCTGCCGGGGCCACCGACCAGGGAGCAGGGTGACATCCACCAGGGGCCGCACTGCAGGGGCTGCCTGCGTGCGCCGGCAGCCTGCCACCCAGTCCCGGGTGCCTGGAACTTCGGTTCTGAAACCAGACGTGAATCCTGGACTCTGGGAGGCCTGTCTCTCTGGCCAGTCCTTCCCTGGTGGCGATGCCTGGAAAGCGATCCTTCTCAAATGCTCTGAGCAGCAGGGCCGTCTGGGATGGGGTGACGGAGGTCCACTTTCGCCTTGCTTCCATGCCAGTCACTGTCTCCCCGGCCAGGGTGGAGATTCCCGACGGTGCAGCCTCACCTGGTGTGACCTCTCATTCTGAAACTAGGTCTGACCTTGGCTCCCAACCATGGCCTGGGCTGCCCGCTCTGGTGGCTATTCCCCGGTACCGGGTTCCGCTAAAGCATGATCGCAGGGCTCGCCTGCCTCCTGGTCCAGATGAGTCTCCCTCCGGCCATCCTCGCTCTCGGCTTCCGCTGAGAAAGCTATCTGGGCAGTGTCGGAGAGCCATCATGTGGTGGAACCCCAGACGGTGTTCCGGTCCAGCCAGGAGGCTGGCGCAGAGAGCCAGGGGCACTTACGAAGGCCCACAGGCAGGGAGGCTCCACCCCTTCTTGCCTGCTGCTGAGCCCTGGGACAGCCCATCCCTCGCTCTCCGCGGGGCCCCAGTTCACTTATGCCCCCGGGGCGTGTTGGTACCGGTGCGGGTGGTGGCATTGGGTGAGGTGGGGTTGCGGGGGTGGGAGAGGTGGGGCTGGAGACCAGAGAGACGCAGCAGAATGGGGAGAGGGGGAAGGGGTGATATGGTGGGTTTCAAGGCTGCTGCCTCCTGCCTCCTCCAGGCATCCCACGGTCCAAGTCAGCCTCTGGGGCCCTGCCGCGCTCAGCAGCACGGAGAAACCCGCCTGGAAGTGTGCAGTGGAGTGTGGAACTGAACCTCCGTGTGGGTCTTGAGTTTTACAGGCCCCCTCTCCGCGAAGACACCCGATGCCTGTGGGTGTCGCTGTTGCCGTGACAGTCTCACCCACGCAGGTGTGTGGCTCCCGTCGAAGACCAGAGCAAAACCCCAGAGACAAGATACATCCCCGGCGTGATGGCTTAGCTGATGGATTCCGATAATCCATAGCGATGGGGAATTCTCGCGGTGTGGCGGTTTGGAGAGGGCGAAGAGGATGCTGCTCTTCCTCCCTTCCCTGGATGTTTCTGGGTGCCCGCAGGGCTCTAGAAGCAAACCGTCAACATGGTCAGCTTCTTGTGGTGGGGGTGGGGCCGGAGAGACGTGAGCTACCGGCCCGCTTGCAGAGGGCCGAGCCACATGGAATCCGAAATCAGGCTTCAGTCTTCCTGAGTGTGGCTCCTCTGTTACGTTGGTCGTGTCTGTCGGCCTGGCGCTCCCTGCAGGGCTTGGCATGGGGATGTGTGGTCGCTAAACCACGTGGGTGAATACCCCACACAACCCGAGTCCCGCCTTTTGTCTTTAGGAAACCCCGTTCATGGCCAGAGGCAAGAGGCGAGGAATGCCCATGACATACGCCAAACCCTCAGCCAGCGGGTGTCTCACCGTTCGGGCCGGGGCTGCTGTGCTCCAGGAGTCCGGATACCGCTTTTTCTCCCTGCCTTCCTTCTCGGGCCCTTGCTCCCTCCCGCCCACCCTGTGTCCCTGTGTCCCTCTGTCTTTCCCTCCGTTCCTCACTGCCTCCCTCTATCAGTCTCCGTCTCCTCACTCCCCCCTCCCTCTCTCTCTCTTCCTCCAGCTCCCATCTCCCCAGCTTTCCCCAAAGTCTCTCCGCCCATCCTTCCTTCCTCTACTGCCTCCTCTTCGCTCCTCTCCCACCACTCAGGACTGCCTTCCCTCCCCTCCCCTGAGGTCAGCATCCCGGTTACAGTTCAAGGGTTCAATCACAGACACCGTGTGGCACCTCGGTGGCAGCTCCTGGGAGAAGGCAGAGGCGCGAGTTAGTGAAAGCGACGGTGGGCTTGACATGAGGTGGGGTCCGGGGAGGGAGAGAAGGCTTGGATGCTGCCCGGGCCCGGTGTTTCGCGTGACGTGGGTCTCCACCCACCCCGTGGAAGGACGCATACTGCCAGGGCGGGGGGTAGCCGGTGGTCAGTCGGGGGTGGGGTGCCAGAAAGGCAAGCGAGTTCTGCCAGGGCTAATCCCACAGGAGGCCAGGTGGGTGCCCGAAAAACTGCGCTTGCGCGGTAGAGGCCCGCCTGCTGGTGCCTTGGCTGGCTCCGGGATCTCCGGGATGCCCAGGAAAGGATGGCAGTTCTCCTTTGTGTGGAGTCTCTCACCGGGACCAGTCCTAGGAGGAAGGAATGCCAGGCGGGTCAGCCAGGAGGGAAGACACGCCCCTCCATGCCCAGCCAGTGGTTCCCCGTGAAAGACAGGCCACCGCCCTTCTGCGACCCCATCCCCAGCCCGCATCCTAAAGCTCCTCCAGCAGAGCCCGGTATTCTTCCTCGCTGAAGGGTGGCTCCAGCCCGGCGGGCTCTTCTGATTTCTGCAGCTCCCCCGGGGTCTCGGTTTCTAGGAAAGAGTGTGCCTGCTGCAGAAACTCTGGGCACGCCAGGAGCTCATCCAGCAGCAGGCCGGAAGGGAGTTGAGACGAGCGCCCGGGCTCCTCGGGTGGTGGGTTGGGCGCCCAGACGGCTTGCATCTTCTCGTGCGGTGTGGAGCCTTCAGGGGGCATGTGGTGGGAGGTGGAGCTTCCCTGGCTTGGGGTTCCAACGCCACCCCGGCGACCTGGGACCCCTGGCCCCAGCCTCTCCCCAACAGCACCCCAGGACGTGGGTGGCACAAGCACGCCTTGGCCCTGTGGCCCAGCTTGAGCGGGACCTGGCTGTCCCACCGTGCAGGGGCCTGGCAGACCGTCAAGGCGCTGCCTGTCCCGTTCCTTCAGGCATTTGCTCGGGGTGTGCAGGGCCACAGAGGCTTCTGAGTTTGGGAGAGCGTCCCTTCGGGAGGAGCCAGGGCGGTGTAGGCAAAATCCCCGCCTGCTGTGGCCACCGACCAGGGAGCAGGGTCACACCCACCGGCGGCCGCGTTCCAGGGGCCGCCTGCGTGCACTGTCTCCCTGCCACCTGGTCCCGGTGCCTGGGCCTTCTGGTTCTGAAACCAGATCGCGGAATCCTGACCTCGAGGCCTGTCTCTCTGGCCAGTCCTTCCCTGGTGGCGATGCCTGGAAAGCGATCCTTCTCAAAGGCTCGCAGCAGCAGGGCCGTCTGGGACGGGTGATTTGAGGTCCGCTTGCCTTCCTTCATGGCCGTATCTCCCTGGCCAGGGTGTAGAGATTCCCGTGTGCTACACCTGGCGTGACCTCTTCTGAAACCAGATCTGATCCTGGGTCTGGAGCGATGGTTTGTGCCAGCCAGACTCTGGTGGCTATGCCCGGTAGGGTTTACGCCAAAGCAGGCTCAAGAGGGCCCCGCTTTGGCTCCTCGGGGTCCAGACGAAGTCTCCCTGCCGCCCCTCGCCCCTCGGCTCTGCGGAGGTGTTGGGAGAGCCATTATGGGAGCACCAAGACGGCAGCCACGGTCCAGCCAGGAGGCCTACAGACAGGCACGCTCACGGCCCACAGGCAGGGAGGCTCCAAACCCTTCTTTCCTGCCAAGCCGAGCCCTGACAGCCCGCCTGCCCTCTGAGGGGCCCCAGCCCACCGACTCCACCCCTTCCGGTGGTGCTTTTGGGGTGGGGGCATTGGGTGAGGTGGGTTTGGGGTGTGGGAGGAGTGGAGACTGAGGCCAGAGATTCCACGAAGGGGGGGGAGACGGGAGGTGTGAGGGGTTGCCGGGCGGGCCGGGGCCCTTCCAGGGATGTTGCCCAGTCAGCCCCTGTTCCTGACAGCCAGCAGGGAGAATCCAGCCTGGAAGGGTATTGTGAGTGTGGAACTGAACCTCCGTGGGTCTTGAGTTTTACATGCCTCCACCTACAGACTGATGCCTGTGGGAGCCAAATTCAGTGATTAAAGTCACATTCCACGCAGGTGGGAGCCTGTCAAGACCAGATGCAACTTCAGAGAGAAGATGATTCTCGGGCAGTGATGGCTTGACCATGGGTTCCCGTGTCTCGCAACTTGGGGAGTCTGTGGTGTGGCCGGTTTTGAGGGAGGGCGAAGAGCGGATGCTGCTCTTCGTCCTTTCCCTGGATGTTTCTTGGTGCCCGCAGGGCTCCGGAAGCAAACCGTCAATATGATCAGCATCTCCTGGTGGGGTTGGGGCCGGAGAGACGTGAGATACCGGCCCCCTTGAAGCGGGCCGAGCGACGTGGAATCAGAAATCAGGATTCAGTCCTCCTGAGTGTGGCTCCTCTGTGGTCGATGGTCAGGGCTGTCGGTCTGGCGCTCCGCTACGGGGCTCGGCCTGGGGATGTGTGGTCGGTAAACCATGTGGGTGAATGCCCCACGGCAACCTGAGGTCCCTCAGATGGTCTTTTGAGGGAAATCCATTCTTGGGTAACGGAATGAGGCGAATGAGGTCTGGCTGTCTGCCCAGGCTCCCTCACAAAGCAGGCGCACATTTTCCCGAGCACGGGCTGTGAAGTTATTTAGAGTCTAGGATTTTTCTCCTGCCTTCTCCTTTGTCCCTAGGTTTCTCCCGCCTGTCTCAGCCCACTCTCCCCTAGGATCCTCTTGCTTGCTCCTCCAGCTCACTGCTTCCTCTCTTCATCAGAACAGCCTTTCCTCCTTCCTTCCTCCATCCTTCCTCCTTGTTTTCCTGTAATCTTCTCCACGATCTCCCTGCCTCTCAGTCCCACCTCCACCCAGCCTGCCTCCCCTCCCGCCTGTATGCACGCCATCCTGCGTGTGTGACCAGGTGGTTCTGGCTCATGCGACAGCCACCAGGGGCTCCACGGTGGCAGCTCCTGGGAGGCCACAGATGCACGGGTTGGCGAGCACAGTGGAGCAGAGGGGCTGTGAGGGGCGAACCGAGGGTACAGGAAGGCCCACGCTGCCCAGGCCCGGTGTTTCGCGGG
Organism: Hoolock leuconedys; assembly: GCA_023748175.1. Classification (NCBI taxonomy): domain Eukaryota; kingdom Metazoa; phylum Chordata; class Mammalia; order Primates; family Hylobatidae; genus Hoolock; species Hoolock leuconedys. Next base: position 60,320 of record JAKGGE010002929.1, on the reverse strand, counting down.
ACGGGGGTCTCCACCCAGCCCAGGGAAGGACGCAAACTCCCGGGGCGGGGGGTAGCCGGTGGTCAGGCGGGGGTGAGGTGGCGGAATGGCAAGAGAGCTTTACCGGGGTTGATCCCACTGGAGGCTGCGGTAGCTGCCCTGTGCCACGCCATAAGGGCTGTATACGGCCCGCCTGCTGGTACCTGGGCCGGCTCCGGGATCCCCGGGAAGCCCAGGAAAGAATGGCAGTTCTCCTTTGTGCGGAGTCTCTCACTGGGCCCAATCCTAGGAGGCAGGAATGCCAGGTGAGTCAGCCCGGAGGGAAGACACGTCCCTCCATGCCCAGCCAGGGTTTCCCCATGAAGAGAGCCTCCACGCCTGGCGGGCACCCTGTCCCCAGCTCCTCACATAATAAACCTCCTCCAGCAGAGCCCTGGCATTCTTCCCGAGGGTGGTTCCAGCCCAGCGGGCTCTTTCCTGCGTCCCAGCCCTGGGGCCTCAGCTCAGGAGGCTGGGATGCGCCTGCTGCAGAAACTCTGGGCACGACAGGAGCTCATCCAGCAGCAGGCCGGAGGGGAGTGGAGACGAGTGCCCGGGATCCTGGGGCGGTGTTTAGGGCGCCCGGAAGGCTTGCATCAGCTCCTGCAGCGCGGAGACCTCCGGGGCCGCGGGATGGGGATGTGGAGCTGCCCCGGCTTGTGGTTCCCATGCCACCCCGACGACCTGGGGCCCCTGGCCACAGCCCCACCATGGACTGCTCTGGGACGTGGGTGGCGCATGCACGTTTCCAGGCCTTCTCTCCCTCCAGGGGCTCGCCCACTGGGCTCCAACTGCCGCCGCCAACCTGTGCCCTCTGGCCTCTAGAGCTGGCACCATGGAGTGCCTGGCGGCTGTACGCAGACCCCAGACCCAGGGCACACCCGGGATGCTGACCCTTCCAGGCAGAAAGGAGGGCATGCACAGGTCGAGAGAGGAACGGGAGACCTAGAGGCATGGAAGGATGGGCGGATATATTTTGGAAGGCAGTGTGGGAGGGATGGAGGGAGGGAGGGGTGGAGGGACAGACCGAAAGAGAGAGGGAGGCAGTGAGGAACGGAGGGAAAGACAGAGGGACACAGGGACAGAGGGAGGGTGGAAGGGAGCAAGGGATCAAGGGAGGAAGGCATGGAGAATAATCGGTCTCCGGACTCCTGGAGCAACAGCAGCCACGCACTGCTGAAAACGGTGTTTAATCGCACGGAAAGCTGAGGGTTGGCTGGGCGACGGTCAAGGGCACTCCGTCACTGTTGCCCATCAGCCTGCTGAATGGGCGGTTTCAAAGGCAGCAGAGACGGGGATCTTGGGTTGCTGTGGGCTATTCACCCACATGGTTTACAGACCAAACATCCCCAGGCCCAGCCCCGCAGCGGAGCGCCGTGCCGACAGCCCCAACCACCGACGACAGAGGAGCCACACTCAAGAGGACTGAAGCCTGATTTCGGATTCCACGTCGCTCGGCCCTTTGCAAGGGGTTCCGTAGCTCACGTCTCTCCGGCCCCCCCCCACACCGAGAGGCTGACCATGTTGATGGTTTGCTTCCGGAGCCCTCCGGGCACCAACAAACATCCAGGGAAGGGAGGAAGAGCAGCATCCTCTCTTCGCCCTCCCTCCAAACCGGCCACACCGCAGACTCCCCATGTTGTGGGACATGGGAATCCATCGTCAAGCCATCAGGCAGGGGATGTATCTTGCCTCTGGGGTTTTGCTCTGGTCTTCGAACGGGGCTACACACCTGCAGGGTGCAGACTGCCTGCACCCACGCGACACCCACAGGCATTGGGTGTCTTCGCGGACAGGGGGCCTTTAAAACTCAAGACCCACACGGAGGTTCAGTTCACACTCCACTCCACCCTTCCAGACTGGTTTCTCCCTGCTGAAGAGGCGTGGGAACAAAGGGAGCGGCTTCCAGTTCCCGTGGGATCCCTGGAGAGGCCTGGAGAGCCAGCCGCCACCCAAAACCCACCCCACTCACCCCTTCCCCCTCTCCCCCTTCCGCTTCATCTCTCTTGCATACTAGGGTTCTACCCCTCCCACACACCCCAACCCCACCTCACCCAATGCCCTCACACACACCAGCACCACCATGCCCTGGGGGCATCAGTGCCCTGCAGCACCTCAGAGGGCGAGGGCGGGCTGTCCCAGGGCTCAGCGGCAGGCAAGAATGGGTGGAGCCTCCCTGCCTGTGGGCCTTAGAAACAGCTTCTGGCTGTCTGTGCCGGCCTCCTGGCTGGACCGGAACGCCGTGCGGTGCTCCCCGTGAGGCTTTCCTGACAAGTTCGAACAGCACACTCCCCGCGGAAGCGAGAGGACGAGGATGGCGGAGGAGACTCGTCTGGCCCCGAGGCAAAGCGAGGCCCTGCGAGCCTGCTTTGAGCAGAACCCGTACCCGGGCATCGCCACCAGAGAATGGCTGGCCCAGGCCATCGGCGTTCCGGAGCCCAGGGTCCAGATCTGGTTTCAGAACGAGAGGTCATGCCAGCTGAGGCAGAAACCGGCGGGAATCTCCACCCTTACCAGGAAGACGCTGCCCGCAAGAAGGCATGCTGACATCCGCCACCGTGATCCCAGACGGCACTGCTGCTCCGAGCCTTTGAGAAGGATCGCTTTCCAGGCATGGCCACCAGGGAAGGACTGGCCAGAGAGACGGGCCTCCCGGAGTCCAGGATTCACGCCTGGTTTCAAATTGAGCACAGGCACCTGACCTGGTGGCCGGGCAAGACTCAGGCAGCCCCTGCAACGGGGCCCCCAGGGGGTGTCACCCAGCTCCCTGGTCGGTGGCCCCGGCAGGTGGGGATTTTGACTACGCCACCCTGGCTCCTCCCGAAGGGGCCCTCTCCCACCTTCAGATGCCTCGGTGGCCTCCGCACACCCCGAGCAATTGCCCGGGGGAAGGGGATACCTGAGTGCGACGTAATAGTTGGGCCCCTGCGAGTGGGACAGCCAGGCCCACCTGCCGGGCCACAGGGCCAAGGCGTGGTTGTGCCACCCACATCCCAGGGCAGTCTGCAGGGGCTAGGGGCCAGGGGCCCCAGGTCGCCCGGGCAGCGTGGGAACCCTAAGTCGGGGCGGCTCCACCTCCCCAGCCTGTGCCGCCGGAGGGCTCCACGCCACAGGATCAGATGCCAGCCGTACGGGCGCCCTCCCTACCGCCCCAGGAGCCCAGGCCCTCGTCACCACTCCCCTCCGGCCTTCTGCTGGATGAGCTCCTGGCGTGCCCAGAGTTTCTGCAGCCGGCGCACCCATTCATAGAAAACAAGAACCCGGGGGAGCTGCAGGAATCGGAAGAGCCTGCCGAGCTGGAACCACCCCTCAGCGAGGAAGAATACCGGGCTCTGCTGGATTAGCTTTAGGACACGGGTCGGGGACGGGGTCGCAGCAGGGCCGTGGCCTCTCTTTCGCGGGGTACCCCTCCCTGGGCATGGAGGGGGGTGTCTGCCCTCCGGGCTGACCCGCCTGACATTCCTGCCTCCTAGGCCTGGGCCCGGTTGGAGACTCCTCACAAAGGAGAACCGCCATTCTTTCCTGGGCGTCCGGGGATCCCGGAGACGGCCCAGGTACCAGAATGCGGGCCGTCTACCATGCACGTGCGGGTTTGCGGGCAGCCACCTGGCTTCCTGTGGGAGAAGCCCCGGCAGAGTTCTATTGCCTGGCCACCGGAACCCCCATTTCTGACCACCGCCACACCCCTGCCCTCCGCAGTATGTGTAATTCCCCATGCTGCGGAGACCCACTGCCTCGTGAAACCTGGGTCTGGCAGCCCAGGCCTTCCTCTCCTCCAGGCTCGGCCTCTTCAGGCTCCGCCTCCACCATCAAAGAGACGACAACCCGTGCCTCTACGGCCTCCCAGGAGCTGCCACTGTGGAGCGCCTGGCAGCTGTACACAGACCCCAGACTCCGGGCACCCTCGGGATGCTTACCATTCCAGGCGGGAGGGAAGGCAGGGAGGGAGGGAGGGAGTTCGGAGGGAAGGGAGGGAGGGAGGGAGGGAGGGAGGGAGGGAGGGAGGGAGGGAGGGAGGGAGGGATGGAGGGAGGGAGGGAGGGACTGACCGACAGAGAGAGGGAGGCAGTGAGGAACAGAGGGAAAGTCAGAGGGACACAGGGACAGAGGGAGAGTGGGAGGGAGCAAGGGACCGAGGGAGGAAGGCAGGGAGAAAATGTGGTCTCCAGACTCCTGGAGCAACAGCAGCCCCACCCCCGGGGGGAAAAACGGAAGTGCCCGCGTGGAGGTCTGGGGCTGGCCGCGCAAGCAGCCACGCCTGCTCACGCTTCAAGGAATGGGCGGTTTCTCAAGGACAAAAAGACGGACTGTCTCGCGGGTATTCACCCACGTGGTTTACCGACCACACATCCCAGGACGCATCCAAGCAGCGAGCTGCGGGCCGACAGCCCTCGGCTCACCGCACCATGAGTGGTGCTTCACTCAGGAGGTCGTGGTGCCTGATTTCGATTCCACGCCGCACGGCTCCTCTTGCACCGGGCCGGTACCTCACGTCTCTCCGGCCCCAACCACACCCAGATGGGCTGACCATATTGACGGTTCGCTTCCGGAGTCCAGCGGGCACCCAGAAACATCCAGGGAAGGGAGGAAGGGCAGCATCCTCTCTTCGCCCTCACTCCATAACGGCCAAACCGCAGACACCCCACGTTGCGGCACACGGGAATCCATCGTCAAGCCATCACGCCGGAGATGTATCTTGTCTCTGGGGTTTCGCTCTGATCTTCGACGGGAGCCACACACCTCCGTGGGTGAGACTGTCACGGCAACGGCGACACCCACAGTCTTCAGGTGTCTTCGCGGAAAGGGGGCCTGTAAAACTGAAGAGCCACACGGAGGTTCAGTTCCACACTCCACTCCACCCTTCCAGGCTGGATTATCCCTGCTGAAGACCCGTGGGAACCCAGGGAGCGGCTTCCAGTTCCCGTGGGATCCCTGGAGAGGCCTGGAGAGCCAGCCCCCGCCCTCACCCCTTCCCCCTGTCACCCTTCCGCTGCGTCACTCTGGCCTCCGGACCCACCCCTCCCACCCCACCCAACTGCACCTCACCCAATGCCCCCACCCCCTCCAGCACCAACACACCCCGGGGGCATCAGTGTGCTGGGGCACCTCGGAGGGCGAGGGCGGGTTGTCCCAGGCAACAGCGGCAGGCAAGAAGGGGTGGAGCCTCCCTGTCTGTAGGCCTTCGTAAGAGCCGCTGGCTGTCTGCGCCAGCCTCCTGGCTGGAACGAACACCGCGGCGGGTGTTCCCCACCCATGGCTCCTCCACACCTTCAATGGCACCCCTCCCCCACGGAAGTCCCGCCATCGGTGAACGCGGAGGGAGACTCCGCTTGACCCCCCGAGGCAAAAGCGTGAGTCTCTGCGAGCCTACTTTGTGCGGAACCCGTTCCCGGGCTTCGCCACCAGAGAATGGCTGGCCCAGGCTTTCGGCATTCTGGAGCCCAGGGTCCAGATGTGTTTCACAACGAGACTTCATGCCAGCTGATGCAGCACTGGCGGGAATCTCCGCCCTGGCCGGGGAGACACGGCCCGCAAGAAGGCAGGCGAAAACGGACCTCCGTCACCCCAGCACAGACGGCTCTGCTGCTCCAAGACATTGAGAAGGATCACTTTCCAGGCATCCCCACCAGGGAAGGACTGGCCACAGAGACGGGCCACCCAGATTCCAGGATTCACGTCCGGTTTCAGAACCGAAGGGCCAGGCACCCGGGACCGGGTGGCAGGGCTACCGGGCGCATGCAGGCTGCCTCTACTATGCCTCGCGGGTGTCATCACCCTCTGCCCTGGTCGGGTGGGCCCCGGCAGGCAGGGATTTTGCCTACGCCACACTGGCTCCTCCCGAAGGGGCCCTCTCCCACCCTCAGACGCCTTGGTGGCCTCCGCACCTCCCGAGCAAATGCCCGGGGGACAGGGACCCACAGAGGGATGGCCTGCTGGGCCCCTGCTCGGTGGGGATTGCGCCAGGGCCCCGGGCTGGGCCACAGGGCCAAGGCGTGCTATGCGCCACCCACGTCCTAGGGGCAGTCCGTGGTGGGGCTAGAGTCAGGGGCCAGAGGTCGCTGGGGCAGCGTGGGGACCCAAAGCCAGGGCAGCTCCACCTCCCCAGCCCACGCCCCCCATGGCCTACGCGGCGCAGGAGCAGATGCAAGCCATCCGGGCGCGCTCTCCACCCCCCCAGGAGCCCGGGCACTCATCTCCATTCCCCTCCGGCCTGCTGCTGGATGAGTTCCCATGCCCAGAGCTCTCTGCAGCAGCCATCCCTTCCTAGAAACCGAGGCCCCGGGGAGCTGCAGGAATCAGGAAGAGTCTGCCTGGCTGGAACCACCAGCCACAGGAAGAACACCAAACTGCTGGAGGAGTTTAGGACGCTGGCTGGGGCTGGGGTCAGCCAAGGCCTCTCTTCTCAAGGGGAACCCTGGCTTGGCTGGGCATGGAGGGGCGTGTCTTCCCTCCAGGCTCACCCACCTGGCATTCCTGCCTCCTAGGTCTGGGCCCAGTGAGAGACTCCGCACAAAGTAGAACTGCCATTCTTTCCGGGGCGTCCTGCGGATCCCGGAGCCTCCCCAGTTACCAGCAGGCAGGCCGTCTACCGTGCACACGCGGGTTTGCGGGCAGCCACATGTCCTCCTGTGGGAGCAGCCCCTGGCCAGAGCTTCCTCTTGCTCTCCCCACCCCACCCTCAAGCCTGACCTCGAATCGCTACCCCTGACCCGCAGTATGCCCCTTTCCCGGTTGGGTGGAGACCCACGCCCCATAAACACTGGTTCGGCAGCGCCCAGGCCTTCTCTCCTCCCGGCTCACTTCCAGGCTCTCCACTCCACCGTCAATCGCCAACCCGTGCCACTGTGGCCTCCCAGGACCTGCCACCGTGGAGTGCCTGGTGGCTGTACATAGACCGCAGACACCGGGCACACCCGGGATGCTGACGCTTCCAGGCAGGAGGGAAGGCAGGCACAGGTGGAGAGAGGAACGGGAGACCTAGAGGTACGGAAGGATGGGCGGAGAGACTTTGGAAGGCAGGGAGGGTAAGATGGAGGGAGGAGGGAGGGGGGGGAGGGACTGACCGACAAAGAGAGGGATGCAGTGAGGAACGGAGGGAAAGACAGAGGGACACAGGGACAGAGGGAGATCGGGAGGGATCAAGGGACCAATGGAGGAAGGGAGGGATAAAAAAAAGTGGTTCCGACTTGAGCAACAGCAGCCTCCGCCGGGCCCGAAAGTGTATTTGGCGCTGGCAGAGGGCTGGGCGACGCCGGCACCTGCTCGCTTCCTCGTTCCATCGCCAAGGAATGGGTGGTTTCAAAGACAAAAGACGGGGACTCGGGTTGACATGGGGTATTCACCCACGTGGTTTACCGACCACACATCCGCAGGCCGAGCCCCGCAGCGGAGCGCCAGGCCGACAGCCCCGACCACCAACCACAGAGGAGACACACTCAGGAGGACTGAAGCCTGATTTCGGATTCCACGCGCCGGACTTGAAAGGCCGGTAGCTCACGTTTCTCCGGCCCCACCCCCGCCGAGAGGCTGACCATGTTGACGGTTTGCTTCCGGAGCCCTGCGGGAACCCAGAAACATCCAGGGAAGGGAGGAAGAGCAGACCCCGCTCTCCCCCCCCCAAACTCCAAAACTAGACTCCCTCACCTTATGGACACGGATACCACTGGCCAAGCCATCACGCCGGGGATGGATCTTGTCTCTGGAGTTTCGCTCTGGTCTTCGACAGAAGCCACACACCTGCGTGGGTGAGACTCTCACGGCAACGGCGACACGCATAGGCATCGGATGTGTTCACGGAGAGAGGGCCTGTAAAACTCAAGACCCACACGGAGGTTCAGTTCCACACTCAAATCCACCCTTCCAGGCTGGTTTCTCCCTGTTGAAGACGCGTGGGAACCCAGGGAGAAGTTTCCAGTTCCCATGGGATCCCCGGAGAGGCCCGGAGAGCCAGCCCGCGCCCAAAACCCAACCCCCTCATCCCTTCCCCCTCTCTTCCTTCCGCTGCATCTCTCTGACTTCCGGCCCCACCCCTCCCACCACCCACAACCCCACCTCACCCAATTACCCCACCCCCACCAGCACCACCATGCCCCGGGGGCATCAGTGCGCTGGGGCCCCTCGGAGGGCGAGGGCGGGCTCTCAAAGGGCTCAGCGGCAGGCAGGAAGGGGTGGAGCCTCCCTGCCTGTGGGCCTTCGAAACAGCCCCTGGCTGTCTGCGCCGGCCCCCTGGCTGGAACGGAACGCCGTGCGGTGCTCCCCCAGCACTCCCCACACCTTCGGTCTGCACCTCCCCCGCTGAAGGCCCGGCGGGACGAGGGACCGGCGGAGGAGACTCTTCTGGACCCCGAGGCAAAGTGAGGCACTGCGAGCCTGCTTTGAGCAGAACCCGTACCCGGGCATCACCACCAGAGAACGGCTGGCCCAGGCCATCGGCGTTCCGGAGCCCAGGGTCCAGATCTGGTTTCAGAAGGAGGTCACGCCAGCTGAGGTAGCACCGGCGGGAATCTCCGCCCTGGCCTGGGAGACGCGGCCCACAAGAAGGCAGGCGAAAGCGGACCTCCGTCACCGCATCTCAGACGACCCTACTGCTCCGAGCCTTTGAGAAGGATCGCTTTCCAGGCATCTCCACCAGGGAAGGAATGGCCAGAGAGACGGGCCTCACGGAGTCCAGGATTCACGTCTGGTTTCAGAACCGAAGGGCCAGGCACCCAGGACCGGGTGGCAGGGCGCCGGCGCACACAGGCGGACCCTGCAGTGCGGCCCCCGGCGGTTGTCACACTGCCCCCTGGTCGGTGGCCCCGGCAGGCATGGATTGTGCCTACGCCGCCCTGGCTCATAACGAATGGGCCATCTCCCACCCTCAGACACCTCGGTGGCCCTCCGCGAACCCCCTCGCCGCAGCAAATGCCCGGGAAGGGACTGCAGCCCACGGCTCGCCTGGCCACCGCGCTGGGTGGGACAGCCAGGACCACCAAGCTGTGCCATTGTACAGCAGGTTTCGCCACCAACGTCCCAGGTGTTCCGTCGGGTTGGGTATTGGGGCCCCAGGTCGCTGGGCATGGGAATCCCACCTAAGCTGGGACAGCTCCACCTCCCCAGCCCTCACCGAGGTCTCTGTGCCACAGGAGCAGAGGCAGCCAGTCCGGGCGCCTCCCTCTCCGGGCCCCCAGGGACCTCGGCCGTCTCCACTCCCCTCCATCCTGCTGCTGGATGAGTTCCTGGCGTGCCCAGAGATTCTGCAGCAGGCGCACCCTTTCCTAGAAACTGAGGTCCCGGGGGAGCTGCAGGAATCGGAAGAGCCGCCGGGCTGGAACCACCCCTCAGCGAGGAGGAATACCGGACTCTGCAGGAGGAGCTTTAGGACGCGGGCTGGGGACGGGATCTCGGCAGGGCGGTGGTCTCTCTTTCGCGGGGAACCCCTGGCTGGTATGTGGAGGGCCGGTCTTCCCTCTGCGACCCGCCTTGGCATCTGCCTCCTAGGACTGGGCCCGGTTAGAGACTCAGCACAAAGGAGAACTGCCATTCTTTCCTAGGCGTCCCGGGGATCACCGAGTCGGTCCAGGTACCAGCAGCTGGGATCGCCAGGCCGCAGCACGCGACGCTGCCACAAGCCATGGCAGACACCTGGCCTCCTGTGGGAGCAGCCACGGCAGAGCTCTCTTGCCTTTCCGCCACCCCACACCGGCCTGACCAGGCGGGGATTTTGCCTACGCTACCCTGGCTCCTACCGAAGGGGCCGTCTCCCAATCTCAAACGTCTCGGTGGCCTCCTCACCACCTGAGAAATGCCCGGGGACAGGGGACCCCAGCGATTTGGCTCACCAGGCCCCTCATGCTGTGGACAGCCAGGGCCCGCTCAAGCTGGGCCACAGTGCTAAGGCGTGCTTGTGCCACCCACATCCCAGGGCAGTCAGTGGTGAGGCTGGGGCCAGGGGCCCCAGGTCGCCGGGGCGGCGTGGGAACCCCAAACCGGGGCGGCTCCACCTCCCCAGCCCCCGCCCCCGGAGGTCTCTGTGCCACAGGAGCAGATGGCAGCCGTCCGGGCGCCCTCCCTACCGCCCCAGGAGCCCAGGCCCTCATCTCCACTCCCCTCCGGCCTTCTGCTGGATGAGCTCCTGGCGTGCCCAGAGTTTCTGCAGCAGGCGCACCCATTCCTAGAAAGCGAGACCCGGGGGAGCTGCAGGAATCGGAAGAGCCTGCCGAGCTGGAACCACCCCTCAGCGAGGAAGAATACCGGGCTCTGCTGGATTAGCTTTAGGACGCCGGGCCAGGCACGGGGTCCAGCAGGGCTGTGGCATCTCTCTGTCGCGGGGAACCCCTCAGCTGTGCATGGAGGGGCGTGTCTTCCCTCCGTGCTGACCCGCCTGGAATGCCTGCCTCCTAGGACTGGGCCCGTTGAGAGACTTCGCAAAAAGGAGAACTGCCATTCTTTCCTGGGCGTCCCGGGGATCCCGGAGCCTCTCCCAGTTGCTGGGCAGGCGTGGACGCCTAATCATGCGACCACGGGTTTATGGCAGCCACCAGGCGGCCTGTGGGAGCAGCCCCGGCAGAGCTCTCTTGCTTTTCCGCCACCCCACCCCCGCCTGACAACCGGCTACCCCCTGCCCCAGCAGTATGCGTCCTTCCCCGGGCTGTGTGGAGACCCCCGCCCCACAAACACAGGGCTCCCGGGAAAAGGCCCAGGCCTTCTCCTCCCCGGGGTTTCCATCTCTGTGCCCCAGCTACACCGTCGCACGACTACCCGTGACTCTTCATCCTCCCAGGAGCTGCCACCGTGGAGCCCCTGGCAGCTGTACGCAGACCACAGACCACGGGTACACCAGGGGTGCTGACTCTTCCAGGTGGGAGGGAAGTCAGTCACAGGTGGAGAGAGCAACGGGGGACCTAGAGGGATGGAAGGATGTGCGGAGAGACTTTGGAAGGCAGGGAGGGAGGGAGGGAGGGAAAGACTGACCGACAGAGACAGGGAGGCAGTGAGGAACGGAGGGAAAGACAGAGTTACACAGGGACAGAGGGAGGCCGGGAGGGAGCAAGGAACCGAAGGAGGAAGGCAGGGAGAAAAAGCGGTCTCCGGACCCCTGGAGCAACAGCAGCCCCGCGCTCAAGGAAAACGGTAAGCACCCGGGGCGGGCTGAGAGCTGGGCGAAGGGTCGCAGGGCACTAGTTCGCCTCATACGCCTGCTGAATGGGCCGTTTCCTCAAAGAAAAAAGATGGGGACTCAAGGTGGGTATTCACCCACGTGGTTTACCGAACACGCATCCCCAGGTCGTAGCCACGCAGCTGGAGCTGCCAGGACCCGACAGCCCCTCACCACCCACTGAGCCACACTCAGGAGGACTGAAGCCTGATTTCTGGATACCACGTTTCTCGGCCCTCTGCAAGGGGTCCTGTAGCTCACTTATTCTTGGCCCCAACCCCACCCCGAGAGGCTGACCATGTTGACGGTTTGCTTCCGGAGCTCTGCGGGTTCCAGAAACATCCAGGGAAGGTAGGAAGAGCAGCATACTCTCTTCGCCCTCCTTCCAAACCGGCCACTCCGCAGACTCCCCCCACGCTATGCGGGACACGGGAATCCATCATCAAGCCATCACGCCGGGGATGCATCTTGTCTCTGGGGTTTCGCTCTGGTCTTCGACGGGATCCACACTCCTGCGTGGGTGAGACTGTCACGGCAACGGCGACACTTACTGGCATCGGGTGTCTTCGCGGAGAGGTGGCCTGTAAAACTCAAGACCCACAGGGAGGTTCAGTTCCACACTCCACTCCACCCTTCCAGGCTGGTTTCTCCCTGCTGAAGATGCGTGGAAACCCAGGAAGCGGCTTCCAGTTCCCGCGGGATCCCTGGAGAGGCCCGGAGAGCCAGCACCCGCCAGAAACCCAACCCCCTCACCCCTTCCCCCACTCCACCTTCCGCTGCGTCTCTATGGCCTCCGGCCCGACCCTCCCACACACCCCAATCCCACCTCACCCAATGCCCCCACCCCCACAAGCACCACCACGTGCTGGGGGCATCAGTGCGCTGGGTCCCCTCGGAGGGCGAGGGCAGGCTGTTCCAGGGCTCAGCGGCAGGCAAGAAGGTGGAGGCTTCCGTCAGGCTCCTTCGTAGCCGCTGACTGTTCGCGCCGCCTCCTGGCTCTCGCTATAGCTTCCTACACCTTGAACGGCACCTCCTGTGGAAGCCCGAGGACGAGAACGGTGGTGGAGACTAATCTGGGCACCAAGGCAAAGCGAGGCCCTGCGAGCTTGCTTTGAGTGGAACCCTTACCCGGGCATCGCCACCAGAGAACGGCTGGCCCTGGCCATCAGAGTTCCGGAGACCAGGGTCAATATCTGGTTCCAGAACGAGTGGTCACGTCAGCTGAGGCAGCACCATCGGGAATCTACGCCCTGGCCGGGGAGACGTGGCCCGCAAGAAGGCAGGTGAAATCGGACTTCCGTCATCCCATCCCAGACGGCCCTGCAGCTCCGAGCCTTTGAGAAGGATCGCATTCCAGGCATCGCCACCAGGGAAGGACTGGCCAGAGAGACGGCCTACAGGAGTCCAGGATTCACGTGTGGTTTCAGAACCCAAGGGCCAGGCACCCGGATCGGGTGGCCAGTTGCCGGCGGTCGCAAGTGCGGCCCCTGCAACGCGGCCCCCGGAGGGTGTCACCCTGCTCCCTGGTCGGTGGCCACAGCATTAGTGGATTTTGCCTACACCGCCCTGGCTCCTCCTGAAGGGGCCCTCTCCCACACTCAGATGCCTCGGTGGCCTCCGCACCCTGCGAGCAAATGCCCGGGAGACAGGGACGCGCAGCGTGATGGCCTGCCGGGCCCCTGCGCAGTGGGACAGCCAGGGCCTGCTCAAGCTGGGACACAGGGCCAAGGCGTGCTTGCACCACCAACGAACCAGGGCAGTCCGTGTTGGGGCTGGGGCCAGGGGCCCCATGTCGGGCGTATCGAACCCCAAGCCGGGCAGATCCACTTCATCCCCTCGAGGTTCCCCACAAGTAGGGAGCAGATGCAAGCCATCTGGGCGCCCTCCCCACCGCCCCCGGAGCCCAGGCGGTCGTCTCCACTCCCCTCCGGCCTGCTGCTGGATGAGCTCCTGGCCTGCCCAGAGATTCTGCAACAGGCGCACCCTTTCCTAGAAACCGAGACCCCGGGGGAGCTGCAGGAATCGGAAGAGCCCACTGGGCTGGAACCATGCCTCAGCGAGGACGAATACCGGGCTCTGCTGGAGGAGCTTTAGGACGCGGGCTGGGGACGGGGTCGCGGCAGGGGGGTGGCCTCTCTTTCGTGGGGAACCCCTGGCTGGGCATAGAGTGGTGTGTATTCACTCCGGGCTGACCCGCCTGGCATTCCTGCCTTCTTGGCCTGGGCCCGGTGTGAGACTCCGCACAAAGGAGAACTGCCATTCTTTCCAGGTCATCCTGGGGATCCAGGAGCCGGCCCAGGTGTCAGCAGGCGTGCCGTGTACTGTGCACGCGTGGGTTTGCAGGCAGCCACCTGGCCTCCTGTGCGAGCAGCCCCGGCGGAGCTCTCTTGCCTTTCTGCCACCCCACACCCGCCTGACCACCGGATAACCCCCACCCCGGCGCTATGTGTCCTTCCCTGGGCAGGGTGGAGACCCCTGTCCCGTGAAACACCAGACCCGGGCAGCGTCCTGGCCTTTGCCTCCCGGGGCTCGCCCCCTCTGCGCCTCCGCTCCACCGTCACTTGCCAACCCGTGCCTCTGCAGTCTCCCAGGACCTGCCACTGTGGAGCACCTGGCGGCTGTATGCAGACCCCAGAACTCGGGCACACCCGGGATGCTGAACCTTCCAGGCGGGAGGGAAGGCAGGCACAGGTGTAGAGAGGAATGGGAGACCTTGATTGACGGAAGGATGGATGGAGAGACTTTGGAAGGCAGGGAGGGAGGGATGGAAGGAGGGAGGGAGGGAGGGACTGACCGACAGAGAGAGGGTGACAGTGAGGAAAGGAGGGAATGACAGAGGGACACACCGACAGTGGGTGGGCGGGAGGGTGCAAGGGACCGAGGTAGGAAGGCAGGGAGAAAAGCGAAGCTCACCTGAGCAACAGAAGCGCCCCAAGGCCCAGGAAATGGTGGGGAAGCTCGGGCGCAGGCTGAGGGCTGGACGGCGTGTCGCCACTGCTCGCCTCGCCTGCCGCCAAGGAATTACGGTTTCAAAGACAAAGACGGGGACTCGCGTTGCCGTGGGGTATTCACCCACGTGGTTTTCCGACAACACATCCCCAGGCCGAGCCCCCCAGCGGAGTGCCAGGCCGACAGCCACGACCAAAGACCACAGGGGAGCCACACTCAGAAGGACTGAAGCCTGATTTCGGATTCCACGTCGCTCGGCCCTCTGCAAGATGGCCGGTAGCTCACGTTTCTCCGGACCCACCCACACTCCGAGAGGCTGACTCTGTTGACGGTTTGCTTCCGGAGCCCTGCGGGCACCCAGAAACATGCAGGGAAGGGAGGAAGAGCAGCATCCTCTCTTTGCCCTCCCTCCAAACCGGCCACACTGCAGACTCCCCACGTTGCGGGACACGGGAATCCATCATCAAGCCATCACGCTGAGGATGTATCTTGTCTCTGGGGTTTCGCTCTGGTCTTCCACGGGGGCCACACACCTGCATGGGTGAGACTGAAACGGCAATGGCGACACCCTCAGGCTACAGGTGTCTTCGCAGAGAGGGGGCCTGTAAAACCCAAGACCCACACGGAGGTTCAGTTCCACACTCCACTCCACCCTTCCAGGCTGGTTTCTCCCTGCTGAAGACGCGTGGGAACCCAGGGAGTGGCTTCCAGTTCCCACGGGATTCCTGGAGAGGCCCGGAGAGCCAGCCCTCGCCCAAAACCCACACCCCTCACCCCTTACCCCTCCCCCCCTTCTGCTGTGTGTCTGTGGCCTCTGGCCCCACCCCTGCAACCCACCCCAACCCCACCTCACCCAATGCCCCAACCCCACCAGCATCACCATGCCCCGGGGGCATCAGTGCGCTGGGCCCCTCGGAGGGCGAGGGTGGCTGTCCCAGGGCTCAGCAGCAGGCAAGAAGGGGTGGAGCCTCCCTGCCTGAGGGCCTTCATAAGAGCTGCTGGCTGTCTGCGCCGGCCTCCTGGCTGGACCCGGAACGCCATGCGGTGCTCCCACGATGCTCTCCGACACCTTCACATCGGCACCCTCCTCAAGGAAGCCCTAGGGGAGGGACTCCAGGGACAGCAGAGGAGACTCGTTTGCACCCCGGCAAAGCGAGGCCCCACAGCTCTGCTTTTATTGAACCCATGGCCTCGCATCGCCACCAGAGAATGGCTGGCGCAGGTCTTCGGCGTTCCGGAGCCCAGGGTCCAGATCTGGTTTCAGAACGAGAGGTCACGCCAGCTGAGGCAGCACTGACGGGAATCTCCGCTCTGGCTGGGGAGACGTGGCCCCCAAGAAGGCAGGCAAAAGCGGACCTCCGTCACACAATCCCAGACGGCCCTGCTGCTCCGAGCCTTTGAGAAGGATCGCTTTCACGCATCGCCACCAGGGAAGGACTGGCCAGAGATACGGTCCTCCCAGAGTCCAGGATTCATGTCTGGTTACAGAACAGAAGGGACAGGCACCTGGGACCGGGTGGCAGGGCCCCGGGGCATGCAGGCGGCCCCTGCAATGAGGCCCCCGGCCGGTGTCACCCTGCTCCCTGGTTGGTGGCCACGGCAGGCATGAATTTGGCCTACGCCGCCCTTGCTCCTCCCGAAGGGGCCCACTCCCACCCTCGTATCGCCTCGGGTGGCCTCCCCACTCGCTGCGGCAAAATGCCCGTGGACCGGATGCAGCGCCACGGCTCTAGCCGGGACCCTGAGCCATGGCACATCCAGGGCCCGCTCAAGCTGGGCAAAAGGGCCAAGGCGTGCATGTGCCACACACGTCCAAGAGCAGTCCGTAGTGGGGGTGGGGCCAGGGGCCCCAGGTCGCCGGGGCTGTGTGGAAACCCCAAAGCGGGGCAGCTCCACCTCCCCAGGCCACGGCCCCGGAGGGCTCCACACTGCAGGAGCAGATGCAAGCCGCCCGGGCGACCTCCCCACCAACCCAGGGCCCCGGCGCTCATCTCCACTCCCCTCCGTCCTGCTGCTGGATGAGCTCCTGGTGTGCCCAGTGTTTCTGCAGCAGGCGCACCTTTTCCTAGAAACCGAGACCCCAGGGGAGCAGCAGGAATCGGAAGAGCCCGCCGGGCTGGAACCACCCTTCAGCGAGGAAGAATACCGGGCTCTGCTGGAGGAGATTTAGGACGCGGGATGGGGATAAGGGTTGTGACAGGGCGGTGGTCTCTCTTTCGCGGGGAACCCCTGGCTGGGCATAGAGGGGCGTGTCTTCACTACGGGCTGACCCACCTGGCATTCCTTCCTCCTTGGACTGGGCCCGGTTAGAGACTCTGCACAAAGGGGAACTGCCATTCTTTCCTGGGCGTCCCGGGGATCCCGGAGCCGACCCAGGAACCAGAAGGCGGGCCGTCTACCGTGCACGCACGGGTTTGCCTGCAGCCACCTGGCCTACTGTGGGAGCAGCCCCGACAGAGCTCTTCTTGCCTTTCCGCCACACCCCCACCCCCTCCTGACCACCGGTTCCCCCCACCCCGGCAGTATGCATCCTTCCCCGGGCTGTTTGGAGACCCCCATCCCGTGAAACACAGGGCCCAGGAAGCGTCCAGGCATTCTCTCCCTCCTGGGGCTCGCCCCCTCTGTGCCCCCACTCCACCATCGCTCGAGAACCCTTGCCTCTGCATCCTCCCATGAGCTACAACCTTGGAGTCCCTGGCGGCTGTACGCAGACCACAGACCATGGGCACAGCCAGGATGCTGACCCTTCCAGGCAGGAGGGAAGGCAGGCACAGGTGGAGAGAGGAACGGGAGACCTAGAGGGATGGAAGGATGGGTGGAGAGACTTTGGAAGGCAGGGAGAGAGGGATGGAGAGAGGGAGGGAGGGACGGAGGGAGGGACTGACCGACAGAGAGAGGAAGGCTGTGAGGAATGGAGGGAAAGACAGAGGGACACAGGGACAGAGGGAGGGCGGGAGGCAGCAAGCGACCGAGGGAGGAAAGTACGGAGAAAAAGTGGTCTCCGGACTCCTGGAGCAACAGCAGAACCGGGCCAAGGCTCGAAAAATGGTAAGCCGCCCGGTGCTGAGGGTTGGCCCGGCCGGGCGGGCACCCCCTGCTCGCCTCTATCTCCGGGTCACTTCAAGGAATGGGCGGTTTCCTCAAAGACAAAACACGGAGACTCCGGATGCCGTGATGTATTCACTCACGTGGTTTACCGACCACACATCCCCAGGCCGAGCCCAGCGGTGCAGCACCAGGCCGACAGCTGCGACCACCGACCACAGAAGAGCCACATTCAGGAGGAATGAAGCCTGATTTCGGATTCCACGACGCTCGGCCCTCTGCAAGGTGGCCGGTAGCTCACGTATCTCCGACTCCACACCCACCCCGAGAGGCTGACCATGTTGAGGGTTTGCTTCCGGAGCCCTGCGGGCACCCAGAAACATCCAGGCAAGGGAGGAAGAGCAGCATACTCTCTTGGCCCTCCCTCCAAACCAGCCACACTGCAGACTATCCACGCTATTTTCTGATTGACGTGGAATCCATCACAAGCCATCACGCCGGGATGTATCTTGTCTCTGTTTGCACTCTGGTCTTCGACCGGAGCCACACACCCGCGGGTGAGACTGTCACGCAACGCGACACCCACAGGCATCGTGTACCCGAGTAGCGGGCCTGTAAAACTCAAGACCCACACGAGGTTCAGTTCCACACTCCACTCCACCCTGCCAGGCTGGTTTCTCCCTGCTGAAGACGCTGGGAAACAAGAGAGCTACCCAGCTCCCCCGCTGGGTTCCTGGAGACGTCCTGAGAGCCAGCCACTGGAAACCCACCCCTCTCGCCTCTCCCCTCTCCCCTTCCACTGCATCTCTGGCTCCCGCACCCACCTCCTCCCACTCTCTGCCAACCCCCACCAAACCGTGCCCCACCCCCACCAGCACCACCACGCCTCGGGTCATCAGTGCTGGGGCCCTCGAGGGCGAAAAGGCCCGTCCCAGCCAGCGGCAGGGGAAGGCGGGTGGTGCCTCCCCGCCTGTGGGCCTTCCCAGCCTGGCTGTTGTGCCGCTTGGCTGACCGAACACACTGCGGTGCTCCCCGCTGTGGCTCTCCCGACACCTTCGAACGGCACCCTCCTCAAGGGAAGCCGGGAGGACGAGTGCACGCATGGCGAGACCTGCCTGACCTCCCCGGGATGCAAAGTGGGAGGACCTTGGCGAAGCCTGCTTTTGATAGAACCTGTACCCGCACCAGAACGGCCAGCAGTGACCTCGCGCCCAGGGTCCAGATCTGGTTTCAGAACGTCACGCCAGCGATTACCGTCTGGCTGCTTTTGTCCTGCACCGCCCCTTGCCCCTCCCTCAGTCCCTTTGTTCCTCCCTCACTTTGTCCCCGAAACCAATTCCTCCATGCCCTCACTGTTCCCCCTCTTCGCCGTCCCTCCATCCCTCCCTCCTCCATCCTCCTCCCCTGTTTTCGACCTTTCCATTTCTTCTTTCCTGTCTCCCCTTTTCGGTTCCTGTTTCTCCCCGAACGTGCCTGCCTTCCCTCCCCCCCATGGAAGCGGCCAGCATCCCTGTGCCCAACCCCGCCCCTGGCACCAGCACTCCACGGTGGCAGCTCCTGGGAGGCCGCAGAGGCACGGGTTGGTGAGCGACGGTGGAGCAGAGGCGCAGGGGTGCGAGCCCCGGGAGGGAGAGAAGGCCTGGACAAGGCCCGGGCCCGGTGTTCCGCAGGACGGTGGTCTCTACCCAGCTCGGGGAAGGACGCATACCGCCGGGGCGGGGGGTAGCCAGTGGTCAGGCGGGGGTGGCGTGGCGGAAAGGCAAGAGAGCTCTGCCGGGGATGCTCCCACAGGAGTAAAGGTGGCTGCAGGCAAACCCGCGCGTGCGCGGTAGACGTCCCGCCTGCTGGTACCTGGGCCGGCTCCGGGATCCCCGGGATGCTGAGGAAAGTGTGGCAGTTCTCCTTTGTGCGGAGTCTCTCACCGGGCCCAGTCCTAGGAGGCAGCAATGACAGGCGGGTCAGCCCAGAGGGAATACACGCCCCTCCATGCCCAGCCAGGGGTTCCCTCAACGAAAAGAGAGGCCACTGACCTGCACAAAGCGTCCCCATCCCCAGCCCGCGTCCTAAATCTCCTCCAGCAGAGCCCGGTATTCTTCCCCTCGCTGAGGGGTGGTTCCAGCCCCAAGTGGGTTTCTTCCGATTCCTGCAGCTCCCCCAGGGCCTCGGTTTCTAGGAAAGGGAGTGCCTGCTGCAGAAACTCTGGGCACGCCAGGAGCTCATCCAGCAGAAAATGGAGGGGAGTGAGATCAGGGCCCGCGGATCCGGGCGGTGGGGTGGATCACCGGATCTGCTTGCATCTGCACCGGTGGTGCGGAGCCCTACGGGGGTGCGGGCTGGGGAAGTGGAGGTGCCCCGGCTTGGGGTTCCCACACCGCCCCGGTGTCCTTGTGCCCCTGGCCCCAGCCCCAACACAGACCGCCATGGTTCGTGGGTGGCGCAAGCACGCCTTGGACCTGTGGCCCAGCTTGAGCGGGCCCTGGCTGTCCCACTGGCGCAGTTGCCCGGCAGGCAGTCGCACTGCGGGTCCTGGTCCCCCAGGCATATGCTCATGGGGTGCGGAGGCCACCGAGGCATCTGAGGGTGGGAGAGGCCCCTTCGGGAGTGCCAGGGCTGGGCGAGGGGCAAAACTCACTGCCGGGGCCACCGACCAGGGAGCAGGTTGACACCCGCCGGGGCCGCATTGCCGGGCGGCCTACGTGCAAAGCAGAGCGCTTCCTGCCACCCGGTCCCGGGTTGCCTGCCTCTTGTGTTCTGGAACCAGACGGAATTATGCACCGGTGAGGCCTCATTCCTCTGGCGTCCTTCCCCTGGTGGCGATGCTGGAATGCGATCCTTCTCAAAGGCACAGAGCAGCAGGGCCGCCTGGGATGAGGTTACGGAGGTCCGCTTTCGCCTGCCTTCTTGCTGATCGCGTCTCCCAGGCCAGGGCAGAGATTCCCGCCGGTGCTGCCTCAGCTGCTGTGACCTCTCGTTCTGAAACCAGATCTGGACCCTGGCTGGAATCACCGGGATGGTTTGGCCAGCCATTCTCTGGTGGCGCATGTCTGGTAATGGTTCCTCGGCCAGCAGGCTCTCCGCGAGGCTACAAGCTGGCCTCGGGGCCCAGATGAGTCTCCCACCGGCCCTTCGCCCCTCGGCTCGCTGGTACGGTGCCGTTGGAAGGTGTCAGTAGAGCCATAGAGGGGAGCACTACACGGTGTTCCGGTCCAGCGAGGAGGCCGGCGCAGACAGCCAGCGGCTCTTAGGAAGGCCCACAGGCAGGGAGGCTCCACCCATTCTTGCCTCCCGCTGTGCCATGGGAGAGCCCGCCCTCGCCCTCTGAGGTGCCCCAGCGCACTGATGCCCCCGGGGCATGTTGGTGCTGGTGGGGGTGGTGGCATTGGGTGAGGGGCTGGGGTGGAGGGCCGGGGCTGTGAGGCCAGAGACGAGCGAAGGGGAGAGGGGAAGAGGTGAGGGGTGGGCTCGGGCTGGGGCAGCCTCCAGGCCTCCAGGGATCCCGCTGGGAACCCAGGCCACTCCCTTGGGTTCACGCTGCCTTCAGCAGGCTGATACCAGCCTGGAAGGGTGGAGTGTTGTGTGGCACTGAACCTCCGTGTGGGTCTTGAGTTTTACAGGCCCCCTCTCCGCGAAGACACCCAAAGCCTGTGGGTGTTGCTCGTTCGCCAGCCAGGACAGTCTCACCCACGCAGGTGTGTTGGTCCCGTCGAAGACCAACCTTCCGCCCATCCTTCCGGCTCCCCAGGTCTCCCTGCCTCCACCTGTGCCTGCCTTCCCTCCCGCCTGGAATGGTCAGCATCCTGGGTGTGCCCGGGGTCTTTTTTCTGCGTACTGCCGCCAGGCGCTCCATGGTGGAAGCTCCTGGGAGGCCGCAGAGGCATGGGTTGGCGAGCGACGGTGGAGCGGAGGCACAGAGGGGGTGAGCCCCGGGAGGGAGAGAAGGCCTGGACGCTGCCCAGGCCCGGTGTTTTGCAGGACGGGGTCTCCCACCCAGTCCGGCGAAAGACGCATACTGCCGTGGTTGAGTTAGCTGGTTTCAGGCTGTATGTGAGGTGGCATGGAAAGGCAAGACAGCTCTGCCGTGCTGCTCCCAACGAGGCTAGGGCTCAAAATGCAAACCCACGCCAGGCGTGTAGATGGCCCGCCTGCTGGTACCTAGGCTGGCTCCGGGATCCCCGGGACGCCCAGGAAAGAATGGCAGTTCTCCTTTGTGCGGAGTCTCTCACCGGGCCGAGTCCTAGGAGTCAGGAA
Source organism: Hoolock leuconedys (assembly GCA_023748175.1). Taxonomy (NCBI): domain Eukaryota; kingdom Metazoa; phylum Chordata; class Mammalia; order Primates; family Hylobatidae; genus Hoolock; species Hoolock leuconedys. Next base: position 38,923 of record JAKGGE010002929.1, on the reverse strand, counting down.
TGCCAGGCTAGTCAGCCCGGAGCAGACACTCCATGTCCAGGTTCCAGCTAAATGAGACCACCGAGAGAGTGTCAGCCACCTGGCCCCAGTCCGCTGGCCCTTAAGCTCCCTCCTCGCAGAATATTCTTCCTCACTGAGGGTGTCCCAGGCCCATGGCTCTTCCTGACTCCTGCAAAACCCCGGGGCCTTGGTCGAGGCAGGCAAGTTGCTGCAGAAACCTGGCACCCACAGGAGCTCATACAGCAGCAGGCCGAGGGGAGTGGGAGATGAGCCTGGGTCTCCTGGGTCAGTGGGAGGGCACTCGATCTGCTAGCATCTGCTCCCATGCAAGTGAGCCATCCAGGGTCAATGGGTTGGAGGTGGATGTCTGGCTTGGTTCCCAGCCACCCCTCGACCTGTTGAGGCCCCACCCCAGCCCCATGATGGACTGGCCTGGGACGTGGGAGGCGCAAGCACGCCTTGGCCCTCTGGCTAAGCTTGAGTGGGCCCTGGCTGTCCCACCACCTGTGGGACCTGGCAGGTCAAGCCGCTGGGCCAAGTGGGTCCCGGTCCCCCAGGCATTTGATCTGGGGTGCGGAGGCCCCCGAGGCGTCTGAGGGTTGGAGAGGGCCCCTTCGGGAGGAGCCGTGGTGGCGTAGGTAAATCACCTCTGCCGGGCCACTCCACCAGGGGAGCAGGGTGACACTCGGGGTTTGCCAGCCGGCCAAGGCGCTGCACCCCTGCCACCCGTCCCGGTGCCTGCCTTCAGTTTTGAAACCAGGCTGGAATCTCTGGACTCTGGGAGGCCTGTCTCTCTGGCCAGTCCTTCCCTGGTGGCAATGCCTCGAAAGTGATCATTCTCAAATGCTCTGAGCAGCAGGGCTGTCAGTGATGGGGTGTACGGAAGTCTGCTTTCACCTGCCAACTTGTCTCCCTCGCCAGGGCGAGATCTCCAGCTCTGTGCTGCCTCAACTGGCGTGGACCTCATTCTGAAACCAGATTCGACCCCTGGGCTCCCCGAACCGACATGGCCTGGGCCAGCCGCTCTCTGTACTCCATGCCAGAGTATGTTCCGCCAAAGCAGGCTCTCACAGGGCCTTGCTTTGCCTGGGTCCGACGAAGTCTCCTCCCACTGGCCCCGCCCTCGGCTTCCTGGGAGGGTGCCTCGGCTGGGTGTCGGGAGAGCCATCAGGGGAGCCCCCGCACGGCTGCCCGGGTCCAGACAGGAGGCCGGGCGAGGAAGCAAGCTGCCTAAAAGGCCTTACAAGTAGGGACGCCCAACTGCTTGGACTGACACTGAGCCTGACAGCCTGCCTCGCCTTCCCAGGGCCCCACACTGATGTCCCTGGGGCGTGGTGGTGCTGGTGGGGGTGGGGGCATTGGGTGAGGTGGGGTTGGGTCGGCTTGAAGGCGGGGGCCGGAGGCCAGAGAGAAAGAAAGTGGGAGAGGGTGAAGGGGTGAGGGGGTGGGTTTCAGGCAGGGGCTGTCTCTCCGGGCCTCTCCAGGGATCCCGCGGGAACTGGAAGCCACTCCCTGGGATCCCACTCATCTTCAGGAGGGAGAAACCAGCCTGGAAGGGTGGAGTGGAGAATGGAAATGAAACTCTTTGTGGGTCTTGAGTTTTACAGACCCCCTCTCCGCGAAGACACCCGATGCCTGTGGGTGTCGCCGTTGCCGTGACAGTCTCACCCACGCAGGAGTGTGGCTCCCATCGAAGACCAGAGCGAAACCCCAGAGATAAGATACATCCCCGGCGTGATGGCTTGACGATGGATTCCCCGTGGTTCCTGCAAACGGGGTGTCTGTGGTGTGGCCGCTTGGAGGGAGGGGCGGCAGAGGGATGCTGCTCTTCCTCCCTTCCCCTGATGTTACCGGGTGACACCAGAGTTCGGAAGCAAACCGTCAACATGGTCAGCCTCTCGGGTGGGGGTGGGGCCGGAGTGACGTGAGCTACCGGCCCCCTTGCAGAGGGCCGAGCGACGTGGAATTCGAAATCAGGCTTCAGTCCTCCTGAGTGTGGCTCCCTCCAGGTCGGTGGTCGGGCTCTCAGCCCAGGCTCACTGCAGGGCTCGGGCCTGGGATGTGTGGTCGGTAAACCACGTGGGAGGCAGGAATACTCCACGGCAACACGAAGTCCCCGCTTTGTCTTTGAGGAAACCGCCCATTCCTTGGGCGACGGAACAGCGGCGAACGCGTGCCCTGCCGGCCGCCGCCCAGCCCTCTACTGGCGCCAGGCCCTTACCGTTTTCCCGGAGCACGGGTCTGCTCTTGCTCCAGGAGTCCGGAGACCGCTTTTTCTCCCTGCCTTCCTCCCTCTTTCCCTTGCTCCCTCCCGCCCTCCCTCTGTCCCTGTGTCCCTGGTTCTTCCCTCCGCTCTCACTGCCTCCCTCTCTGTCGGTCCGTCTCTCCCTCCCTCCCTCCCTCCATCCCGCCTCTCTCTGCCTTCCAAAATTCCTCCCGCCCATCCCTTCCGTCTCCTCTAGGTCTCCCATTCTCCTCCACCTGTACCTCCGCCTTCCCTCCCGCTGCGGGAAGGGTCAGCATCCCAGGTGTGGTAGGGTCTTCTGGTTCATGCATAGCCACCAGGGCGCCTCCTCACGGGGTGGTGCAGCTCCTGAGGTCAGAGGAGACATCGGGCAGGAAATGCACTGTGGAGCGGAGGCACAGAGGGGGCGAGCCCCCTGGGAGGGTGAGGAAGGCCTTAGAGCGCTAGTTCCTGGCCCAGAGTTTCACAAGAAGGGGGCCTCGACCCAGCCCGGGGAAGGACGCATAGTGCCGGGGCGGTGGGTAGCCGGTTGTCAGGCGGGGGTGGGCCGGCGGAAAGGCAAGAGAGCTCTGCCGGGGCTGCTCCCACAGGAGGAAAGGCGGCTGCACGCAAATACGCACGTGCGCTGTATACGGCCCAACTGCTGGGACGTGGGGCATTCCGGGATACCCAGGACGCCCAGGAAAAATGGCAGTTCTCCTTTGTACAGAGTCTCTCACCGGGCCCAGTCCTAGGAGGCAAGAATGCCAGGCGGGTCACCCCGGAGGGAAGACACGCCCCTCCATTCCAAGCAACGGCTCCTCCCGAGAAAGAGAGGCCACTTCAGCTGACCCCCGGCCCCCAGTCCTGTCCTAAAGCTCCTCCAGCAGAGCCCAGTATTCTTCCTCGCTGATTGGTGGTTCCAGACCGGAGGGCTCTTCCGAGACCTGCAGCTCCCCCGGGGCCTCGGTTTCTAGGAAAGGGTGAGCCTGCTGCAGTAACTCTAGGCACGCCAGGAGCTCATCCAGCAGCAGGCCAGAGGGGAGTGCAGACGAGCGCCCGGGATCCTGGGGCGGTGGGGAGGTCGCCCAGACGGCTTTCATCTGCTCCTGCAGCACGGAGCCCACCTGGGGCGCAGGCTGGGGAGGTGGAGCTGTCAAGCTTGCCTCCCACATGCCGCCCTGGCTGGGGTCTCTGGCCAGCCCCACCAGGAAAATGCCCCATGAAGCACGCCTTGGCCCTGTGGGTCTGGCTGAGAAGGTTCCTGGCTGTCCCACCACACAGGGGGCCCGGCCTGCAGTCCCGGGTCCTCGGCATTTGCTCATGCATGGAGCACCGCTGCCTGAGGGTAGGTGGGCCCCTTCAGAGAGCCAGGGAGGGCGAGGGTAAAACCTCCTCGCTCTGCCAGCCACCCACCAGGGAACAGGGTGACACCACGGGGTCAAGGGCTGCAGGTGGGGTCAGTGAGGGGGCAGCGCTGCACTGCCACCTGGTCCCGGGTGCCTGGCAGACCCTGGTTCTGGAAACCAGAAGAGAATGCTGGACCTGGGAGCCCTGTTTCCTGGCCAGTCCTCTGGTGGGATGCCTGAAAGTTTTATACCCCGTGCAATGAGCAGCAGGGCCGCCTGCTGGGACGCGGGGTGACTGAGGTCCCACACCTGCCTCTCATGGCAGCGCCTCCACTGCCAGGGCAGATTCCCTGCCGCTGCTCGGCGCTGACCTCACGCTCTGAAAACTCAATCGGGACCCTGGCTCCGAACTGGATGGCCTGGGCCAGTCAGACTTGGTGTGGCGATGTCTGCCACGGGTTCTGCTCAAACATGCCTCAGAGGGCCTCCCTTGCCTGCTGGGTCCAGGACGGTCTCCTCCCGCTGTCCCCGTCCCTCGGCTGGGCTTCCAACACGGGAGGGTGCCGCCTGGCAGGTGTCGGGAGAGCCACAGGGATCACCGCACCGGGCTGCCCGAACAGCCAGAAGTCACAGATAGCCAGCGGCTCTTATGAAGGCCCAGAGGCAGGAGGCTCCACCCCTCTTTTCCTTCCTGTCACAAGGAGCCCTGGGACAGCCCGCCTCTCTCTCCGGGAGGGGCCCTGAAGGCACTGAAGCCCCCGGGGCATGGCGGTGCTTGTGGGGTTGGGGGCATTGTGTGAGGTGGGGTTGGGGGGGGTGGGAGGGGTGGGGCCGGACGCCAGAGAGACGCAGCAAAAGGGGGAGAGGGGGAAGGTGAGAGGGGGGTGGGTTTCTGGCGGGGGCTCTCTCTGCCTCCTCCAGGACCCTGGAACTAAAGCTGCACTTGATTCCCTCGGCGCGTCTCTGTGCAGGAGAACCAGCCTTGAAGTGTGGAGAGTGGGAGGGTGGAACGGAACCCTCCCTGTGGGTCTTGAGTTTCAGGCCCCCTCCGCCAAGACACCAGAGGATGCTTGTTGCTGTCAACGCTGTCAGTGACAATCTCACCCACACAGTTGTGTGGTTCTGCCAACACCAGACAACCCCAGAGAGACAAGATAATACACCCCTCGCGTGATGGTTTGACAATGGATTCTACGTCCACAACGTAGGGTGTCTGGCGGTTTGGCCGGGTTTGGTGGGAGGGCTAAGAAAGGATGCTGCTCTTCCTCCCTTCCCCTGGATGTTTCTGGGCACTGCAGGGCTCTGGAAGCAAACCACAACATGGGCAGCCTCCCTCGGGCTGGAGGGTGGGGGCCGAGAGACGCGGAGCTGCCCAGCCCCCTGCAGAGGGCCATGGGACGCGGGAATCCAATCAGGCTTCAGTCCTCCTGAGTGTGGCTCCTCTGTGGTCGGTGGTTGGGGCTGTCGGCCCAGCACTCTGCTGCGGGGCTCGGCCTGGGGAGGTGTGTCTGTAAACAACGCCGGGCAGAAAACCCTCCCACCTGCAACCAGGAGTCCCTGTTTTGTCTTTGAGGAAACCCAACTTTCCTTGGGCTGCACGGAACAGGTAACGAGTGTACCCTCCGGGCCGCTGCCCAGCCCCTGGGCCCGTGCTGGGGCTTTCTCCGCTTTCCCGAGCTGGGCTGTTGCCACCCAGGAGTCCGAGACCCTTTTTCCCTGCCTCCTCCCTTGGTCCCTGTTCTCCCTGCCCACCCTCTCTGTCCCTGTGTCCTCTGTCTTACCCCCCTCCGCTCCTCACTGCCTCCTCTCTCTGTCGGTCAGTCCTCACCCCTGCCCCTCCTCCATCCCTACCTCCCTGCTTTCCAAAGCCCTCCAAGCAATCCCTTCCCGCCTCCTCTAGGTTTCACTGCCTCCTCTCCACCTGTGCCTGCCTTCCCTCCCGCCTGGAAGTGTCAGCATCCCGGGTGTGCCCGGGTCTGGGGTCTAAGTACAGCTGCCAGGCGCTCCACGGTGGCAGCTCCTGGGAGGCCGCAGAGGCACGGGTTGCGAGCGAAGGTGGAGTGGAGGCGCAGAGGGGGGGAGACCCGGGAGTCAGAGAAGACCTGGAGGCTGCCCGGGCCCGGAGTTTCACGGCACGGGGTTCTCCACCAAACCCGGGGAAGGACGCATACTGCCAGGGCGGGGGGTAGCTGGTGGTCGGGCGGGTTGGGTTGGCGGAAAAGCAGAGCTCTACTTATTACCCCAATAGGATGACAGGTGGCTGCCCTGCGATACTCGACGCTTTCAGGAATGGAAGATCTGTCTGCTACCTGGGCCAGTCTGGAGACCCAGGGACGCCCAGGAAAGAATGGCAGTTCCCCTTTGTGCAGAGTCTCACACCGGGCCCAGTCCTAGGAGGCAGGAATGCCAGGTGGGTCAGCTCAGAGGGAAGACACGCCCCTCCATTCCAAGCCAGGGTTCTCCCAGAGGCCACTCTGCCACACCCCCGCCCCAGCCCGCCCCAAAGCTCCCCCTCCAGCAGAGCCCGGTATTCTTCCTCGCTGATTGGTGGTTCCAGCCCGGAGGGCTCTTCCGAGACCTGCAGCTCCCCCGGGGCCTCGGTTTCTAGGAAAGGGTGAGCCTACTGCAGTAACTCTGGGCACGCCAGGAGCTCATCCAGCAGCAGGCCAGAGGGGAGTGGAGACGCAGCCTCGGGATCCGGGCGGTGGGTAGGTCGCCCAGACGGCTTTCATCTGCTCCTGCAGCACGGAGCCCACCGGGGGCGCAGGCTGGGGAGGTGGAGCTGCCGCGGCTTGGGTTTCCCATGCCGCCCCGGCGACATGGGGCCCCTGGCCCCAGCCCCACCAGGAATGCCCTGGGACGTGGGTGGCGCAAGCACGCCTTGGCCCTGTGGCCCAGCTTGAGAAGGCCTCTGGCTGTCTCCACCACACAGGCCCTCGTAGGCTGGCACAAGGCCAAGTGGGTCCCGGGTCCCCCGGCATTTGCTCGGGCGCATGGAGGCCACCTGCTGCCTGAGGGTGGGAGGGGCCCTTCGGTGGTTTTTCTCAGGGCGGGCGTGAGGGCAAAATCCCCTCACTGCCAGCCACCGACCAGGGAACAGGGTGACACCAGCCGGGGGCCGCGTTGCAGGGGCCGCATGCGTGCGCCGGCACCGTGCCACCTGGTCCCGGGTGCCTGGCACTTCGGTTCTGAAACCAGAAGAGAATGCTGGACTCCGGGAGTCCTGTCTCTCTGGCCAGTCCTTCCCTGGTGGGGATGCCTGGAAAGCGATAATTCTCAAAGTGTCGGAGCAGCAGGGCCGTCTGGGACGGGGTGACGGAGGTCCGCTTTCACCTGCCTTTCTGCGGCAGCGCCTCTCCACGGCCAGGGCGAGATTCCCGCCTGTGCTGCCTCAGCTGGCGCGACCTCACGCTCTCTGAAACCGGATCACCCTGGGCTCTGGAACGCCGGGCGGCCTGGGCCAGCCGCATTCTGGTGGCGGCGTCTGCCACGGTTCTGCTCAAAACATGCTCGCAGGGCCTCCCTCGGCTCGGGTCCAGACGAAGCCCCTCCGCTGTCCTCGCCCCTCGGCTTCCACGGGAGGGTGCCGCTGAAGGTGTCGGGAGAGCCATTGCGGGGATCACCGCACGGCGTTCCGGAACAGCCAGGAAGCCGGCGCAGATAGCCAGCGGCTCTTATGAAGGCCCAGAGGCAGGGCCCTCTTTCCTGCCGCTGGAGCCTGGGACAGCCCGCCTCGCCCGGGAGGGGCCCTCCCAGCGCACTGAAGCCCCCGGGCATGGCGGGTGTTGTGGGTTGGGGCATTGTGCAGAGTGGGGCTGGGGGTGGGAGGTGGGGCCGGACGCCGAGAGACGCAGCAAAAGGGGAGAGGGGGAAGGTGAGAGGGGGGTGGGTTCTCAGGCGGGGGCACTCTCTCTGGGACTCCTCCAGGGATCCCGCGGGAACTGGAAGCCACTCCCTGGATTCCCATGCGTCTTCAGCAGGGAGAAACCAGCCTTGAAGTGTGGAGTGGAGGGTGGAACGGAACCTCCCTGTGGGTCTTGAGTTTTACAGGCCCCCTCTCCGCGAAGACACCAGATGCTTGTTGTTGTCAACGTTGCCGTGACAATCTCACCCACACAGTTGTGTGGCTCCCGTCGAACACCAGAGCGAAACCCCAGAGACAAGATACACCCCCTGCGTGCATGGCTTGACAATGGATTCTGCATGTCCCACAACAAACGTAGGGTGTCTGGCGGTTTGGCCGGTTTGGAGGGAGGGCGAAGAGAGGATGCTGCTCTTCCTCCCTTCCCCTGGATAAGCCTCTGGGTGACTCCTCGCAGGGCTCTGGAAGCAAACCGCCATGGCAGCCTCAAGCTGAGGGTGGGGCCGGAGAGACGTGGGAGCTACCAGCCCCCTTGCAGAGGGCCAAGTGACGTGGAATCCGAAATCAGGCTTCAGTCCTCCTGAGTGTGGCTCCTCTGTGGTCGGTGGTTGGGGCTGTCGGCCCAGCACTCTGCTGCGGGGCTCGGCCTGGGGAGGTGTGTTCGGTAAACAACGTCGGTGAAAACCCCACGGCAACCAGAGTCCCCACCTTTTGTCTTTGAGGAAACCGAACTTTCCTTGGGCGACGGAACAGGGGCTAACGAGTGTACCTCCGCCGCTGCCCAGCTCCCTCAGCCCGCTGGGGCTTCTGCTTCCCGGAGCGCTGCTGCTCCAGGAGTCCGAGACCGCCTCCCCTGCCTTCCTCCCTCGGTCCCTTGCTCCCTCCCGCCCACCCTCTGTCCCTGTGTCCCTCTGTCTTACCCTCCGTTCCTCACTGCCTCCCTCTCTCTGTCGGTCAGTCCCTCACTCCCGCCCTCCCTCCATCCCTACCTCCCTGCTTTCCAAAGTCTCTCTCCCTCCCGCCTGGTCAGCATCCCGGTGTGTCTGGGGTCTGGGTCGGCTGCCAGCGCCCATCGGCAGCTCCTGGGAGGTCAGAGGCACTGGCCATGAAATACGTGAGTGGGAGGGGCTAGAGGGGGGAGACCCTCGGGAGTCAGAGAAGACCTGGAGGCTGCCCGGGCCCGGAGTTTCACGGCACGGGGTTCTCCACCAAACCCGGGGAAGGACGCATACTGCCAGGGCGGGGGTAGCTGGTGGTCGTGTGGGCTTGGGTTGGCGGAAAAGCAAGAGAGCTCTGACGAGGCTACTCCCACAGGATGACAGGTGGCTGCCCGCATATCGACGTTTGCACGGAAGACGGCCCGCCTGCTGTTACCTGGGCCAGCTCCGGGAGACCCAGGACGCCCAGGAAAGAATGGCAGTTCCCCTTTGTGCAGAGTCTCACACCGGGCCCAGTCCTAGGAGGCAGGAATGCCAGGTGGGTCAGCTCAGAGGGAAGACACGCCCCTCCATTCCAAGCCAGGGTTTCTCCTGAAAGAGAGTGCCACCGGGCCTCAATGCACTCTGGCCCCCAGCCCGGCCCCAAAAGCTCCTCCAGCAGAGCCCGGTATTCTTCCTCGCTGATTGGTGGTTCCAGCCCGGAGGGCTCTTCCGAGACCTGCAGCTCCCCCGGGGCCTCGGTTTCTAGGAAAGGGTGAGCCTACTGCAGTAACTCTGGGCACGCCAGGAGCTCATCCAGCAGCAGGCCAGAGGGGAGTACAGACGAGCGCCCAGGCTCCTGGGGCTGTGGGGAGGTCGCCTGGACGGCTTGCATCTCTCCTGCAGCGGGGAGCCCACCGGGGGCGTGGGCTGGGGAGGGAGAGCTGCCTCGCTTAGCGCCCTATGCCGTCACACCTAAATTCTGGCCCCAGCCCCACCACGGACGGCCCTGGGACGTGGCTGGCGCAAGCACGCCTTGGCCCTGTGGCCCATCATGAGCGGGTCATGGCTGTCCCACAACGCAGGGGCCCGGGAGGCCATCGCGCTGCTGGTCCCGGTCCCCTGGGCATTTGCTCGGGGGTGCGGAGGCCACCGAGGCGTCTGAGGGTGGGAGAGGGCCCCTTTGGGAGGAGCCAGGCGGCGTAGGCAAAATGCCCGCCTGCCGAGGCCACCGACCAGGGAGCAGGGTGACACCCGCCGGGGCCCACGCCAGGGCCGCGATAAGCCGGGCCAGCCGCACCGCGCCACCTGGTACCGGGTGCCTGGGCCGGGTTCCTGAAACCAGACGTGAATGCTGGACTCCGGGAGGCCCGTCTCTCTGGCCAGTCATTCCCTGGTGGGGATGCCTGGAAATTGATACTTCTCAAAGGCTCGGAGCAGCACGGCCGTCTGGGATGGGATGAGGGAGGTCCGCTGCTCAAAGCCTTCCCAAGTGGCAGCGCCTGTCTGCCAGCGGAGATTCCCGCCGGTGTTGCCTCTGCTGGCGTGACCTCTAATTCTGAAACCGTATCGGGACCCTGGGCTCCGGAATGACGATGGCCTGGGCCAGCCTTACTCTGGTGGTGATGTCTGCCACGGGTTCCGCCAGCACGCCGCGAGGGACCTCCCTTTGCCTTGGGGTCCAGACGAGCCTCCTCCGCCGTCCTCGTCCTCGGGCGTCCGTGGGGACTGTGCCATTTGAAGGTGCCTGAGAGCTATCGAGAGGGATCACTCCCACGGGCGCCCGACTAGCCAGGAAGTCGCATGCAGATAGCCAGCTGCTCTTGCGGAGGCCCACAGGCAGGGGAGGCTCCACCCTTCTTTCCTGCTACAAGGAGCTCTGGGACAGCTCCACCCCGCCCTCTCCTGAGGGGCCCCAGCACTGGATACCCCCGGGGCTGGTGTGGTGCTGGTGGCGTTGGGGGCATTGGTTGAGGTGGGGTTGGGGTGGTTGGAGGGGTGGGGCCGGAGGCCAGGGAGTCGCAGCGGAAGGGGGAGAGGGGGAAGGGGTGAGGGGTGAGCCAGGTGGGGGCCGGCCTCTGGCCTCCCAGGGATGGGCCCACGGGAACTAGAAGCCGCCTCCCCCTGGCTGGGCGACGCGGTCCTCAGCAGGAGAACCCAGCCTGGAAGGGGTGGGAGGGAGTGTGGAACTGAACCTCCGCAGGGTCTTGAGTTTTGCCATGCCCTCTCATGGACACCGGATGCCTGTGGGTGTCACCATTGCCGCGGACAGTCTCACCCATGCACGTGTGTGGCTCCCGTCAAAGACCAGAGCGTAAAACCCCAGTGACAAGATATATCCTCGGGCGTGATGGCTTTGACGATGGATTCCCGCTTCCGCCAATGCGGGGAGTCTGTGGTGTGGCCGTTTTGGAGGGAGGGCGAAGAGAGGATGCTGCTCTTCCTCCCTTCCCTGGATGTTTCTGGGTGCCCTCGCAGGGCTCCGGAAGCAAACCGTCAACATGGTCAGCCTCTCGGGGTGGGGGTGGGGCCGGAGAGACGTGAGCTACCGGCCCCTTGCAGAGGGCCGAGGACGTGGAATCCGAAATCAGGCTTCAGTCCTCCTGAGTGTGGCTCCTCTGTGGTCGGTGGTCGGGGCTGTCGGCCTGGCGCTCCGCTGCGGGGCTCGGCCTGGGGATGTGTGGTCGGTAAACCACGTGGGTGAATACCCCACGGCAACCCGAGTCCCCGTCTTCTGTCTTTGAGGAAATCGCCCATTCCTTGGGCGACGGAACGGGGCTTAACGTAGTGCCCTGCCGGGCCGCCACCCAGCCCCTCAGCCCGCCGGGTCGCCATCATTAATGCAGTGAGAAAGACGTCCGGATTGATGCCTTTGTTTCTCTTTGTTTTGTTCTTCTAATTTCGTCCTTTGTTCTCTTTACTTCGTTTCCTTTCCGTTTTGTCCTTCCATCCACTTTTATCCTCGAGACTGTTTCAGTATCCTCGATTCTCTGCTCCTCTGTTTTCTCTAATTTTGTGTTTGTTCTCTTTCCTGGCTTAACGGAATTACTTTGCGCCGCTTTCTTTATCTCCCGACGCTTTAAGATAAGATTTGACTGGTATCTATCCATGAGCGATGAACATCCCTCAGGCCGGTGCCCGAGTAGCGCCAGGCCGACAGCCCCGACCACCGACCACAGAGGAGCCACACTCAGGAGGACTGAAGCCTGATTTCGGATTCCACGTCGCTCGGCCCTCTGCAAGGGGGCCAGTAGCTCACGTCTCTCCCGGCCCCAACCCCACCACGAGAGGCTGACCATGCTGGACGGTTTAGCCTCCGGGAGTTCCCGCACCCAGTAACATCCACAGGGAAGGAGGAAGAGCAGCATCCTCTCTCGGGCCTTCCTTCCTCCAAACCGCCACACCGCAGACACTTCCCACTGTTGTGGCACACGGGAATCCATTGTCAAGCCATCAGGCCGGGGATGCATCTTGTCTCTGGGGTTTTGCTCTGGTCTTCGACGGGAGCCACACACCTGCGTGGGTGAGACTGTCACGGCAAACGGCGACACCCACAGGCATCCGGTGTCTTCGCGGAGAGGGTCCTGTAAAAATCAAGACCCACACGGAGGTTCAGTTCCACAGTCCACACCACACTTCCAGGCTGGTTTCTCCCTGCTGAAGATGCGTGGGAACCCAGGGAGCGGCTTCCAGTTCACACGGGATCCCTGGAGAGGTCCGGAGAGCCAGCCCCCACCAAACCCAGCACTGCCACCCCTCCTTCCTCGGGCCAAGTCTCTCTGGCCACCAGCCCCAACCCTCACACACCCCCCAACCCCACCTCACCCAATGCCCCCACCCCCACCAGCACCACCACGCCCCTGGGGCATAAGTGCGCTGGGGCCCCTCGGAGGGTGAGGGCGGTCTGTCCCAGGGCTCAGCAGCAGGAGAGAAGGGGTGGAGCCTCCCTGCTTCTGGGCCTTCAAAAGAGATGCTGGCTGTCTGCCCCGGCCTCCTGTCTGGACCGGAACACCGTGCGGTGCTCCCCGTGATGGCTCTCCCGAAACCTTCGAACGGCACCCTCCCTGCAGGAGCACGGTGCACAAGGGACGCGAGGAGACCTCGGCTCGGGACGCCGAGGCGAGAGTCCCATGCAGCCTGCTTTGAGCGGAACCCCACCTCGGCATCGCCACCAGAGAACGGCTGGCCCAGGACATTGGCGTTCCGGAGCCCAGGGTCCAGATCTGGTTTCAGAACGAGAGGTGATGCCAGCTGAGGCTGCACCAGCGGGAATCTCCGCCCTGGACGGGGAGACGTGGCCCGCAAGAAGGCAGGCGAACGCAGACCTCCGCCACCCCATCCCAGACAGCCCTGCTGCTCCTCGGAAGCCGTTGAGAAGGATCGCTTTCCAGGCATCGCCACCAGGGAAAGACTGGCCAGAGGGACGGGCCTCCTGGAGTCCAGGATTCACGTCTGTTTTCAGAACCGAAGGGCCGGGCACGTGGGACCGGGTGGAAGGGCGCCAGCGCACGCAGGCGGCCCCTGCACCGGGGCCCCCTGCGGGTGTCACCCTGAACCCTGATGGGTGGCCCCAGCAGGCGGGGATTTTGCCTATGCCACCTTGGCTCCTCCCGAAGGGGCCCTCTCCCACACTCAGACGCCTCGATGACCTCCGCACCCCCCGGGCAAAAGCCCAGTGGGCTGGGACGCGCAGCTCGATGGCCTGCCATGCCCCTGCACAGTGGGACAGCCAGGGCCCGCTCAAGCTGGGCCACAGGGCCAAGGTGTGCTTGTGCCACCCTCGTCACAGGGCAGTCCATGGTGTGTCTGGGGCCAGGGGCCCCAGGTGGCGGGGTCGCATGGGAACCCCAAGCTGGGGCAGATCCACCTGCCCAGCCCACGCCCCCGGAGGGCTCCATGCTGCAGTAGCAGATGCAAGCCGTCCGGTCGCCCTACCGTCCGCCCCAGGAACACGGGCGCTCATCTCCACTACCCTCCGGCCTGCTGCTGGAAGAGCTCCTGGCGTGGCCAGAGTTTCTCGCAGCAGGCGCACCCTTTCCTAGATACCGGTGACCATGGGGGAGCTGCAGGAATTGGAAGAGCCCGCTGGGGTGAAGCCACCCCTCAGCGAGGAAGAATACCGGGCTCTGCTGCTGGAGATTTAGGACGCGGGCTGGGGACGGGGTCTCGGCAAGGCGCTGGCCTCTTTATCACGGGGAATCCCTGGCTGGGCATGGAGGGGCGTGTCTTCCCTACAGGCTGACCCACCTGGCATTCCTGCCTCCTAGGACTGGGCCCAGAGAGAGATTCCGAACAAAGGAGAACTGCCATTCTTTCCTGGGCGTCCCGGGGATCCCAGAGCCGGCCCAGGTACCAGCAGACGTGCCGTCTACCACGCACGCGCGGGTTTGCGGGCAGCCAGCTAGCCTACTGTGGGAGCAGAACAGGCAGAGCTCTCTTGCCTTTCCACCACCCCACCCCCGCCTGACCACCGGCTACCCCCCGCCCTGGCAGTATGTGTCATTCCCGGGCTGGGTGGAGACCCCCGTCTCAAACACCGGCCCGGGTGCCCAGGCTCTCCTCCCGGGATTGGTGCCTCTGCACTGGGCCCACCGCCGCCACAACCCTCGCGCCCCCGCGGCCTCCAGCGAGCTGCCACCGCGGGAGCCTGGCAGCTGCACGCACCCCATACCCGGCACACCCGGATGCCATCTTCCAGGTGGGAAGGAAGGCAGGCACAGGTGGAGAGAGGAACGGGAGACCCAGAGGGACGGGAAGGATTGGCAGAGAGACAAGTTGGAAGGCAGGGAGGGAGGGATGGAGGGAGGAGGGATGGAGGGATGGAGGGATGGAGGGATGGAGGGATGGAGGGATGGAGGGATGGAGGGATGGAGGGATGGAGGGAGGGAGGGATAGAGGGATGGAGGGATGGAGGGATGGAGGGACGGAGGGATGGAGGGACAGAGGGAAGAGGGACAGAGGGACAGAGGGACAGAGGGACAGAGGGACAGAGGGACAGAGGGACAGAGGGACAGAGGGACAGAGGGACAGAGGGACAGAGGGACAGAGGGACAGAGGGACAGAGGGACAGAGGGACAGAGGGACAGAGGGACAGAGGGACAGAGGGACAGAGGGACAGAGGGACAGAGGGACAGAGGGACAGAGGGACAGAGGGAAGGTGGGAGGGATCAAGGGACCGAGGGAGGAAGGCAGAGAGAAAAAGCTTTCTACGGACTCCTGGAGCAACAGCAGCCACACGCTCCGGGAAAAACGGTAAGCGCCCGGCACAGGCTGAGGACTGCGCGGCGTCCGGCGAGGCACTCGTTCGCCCCCATTCCATCGCCCAAGGAATCGGCCGTTTCCTCAAAGACAAAAGATGGTGACTTCCGGTTGCGATGGGGTTTCCTGTACATGGCTTACCGACCACCCACATCCCGTTGACCCAGCGGCAGAAGCATCAGGCGAGAGCCCGACCACCGACCACAAAGGAGCCACATTCAGGAGTTCTGAAGCCTTATTTCAGATTCCACGTCAATGGGCCCTCTGCAAGGGGGCCGGTAGCTCACATCTCTCCGGACCTTCCCCCACCCTGAGAGGCTGACCATGTTGACGCGGCGGTTTTGCTTCCGGGCCCTGCGAGATCCCTAAAACATCAGGGGAAGGGAGAGAGCATCACTCCTTAGCCCTCCCCTCCAAACCAGCCACACCACAGACTTCCCACGTTGTGGGACGGAAATCATCGTCCAGCTTCCGCCAGGGGATGTATCTTTCTCTGGGGTTTTCACTCTGGTGCCCGGCGGGAACACACAGCTTCGTGGATGAGACTGTCAGGAGTAGCGGCGACAGCTTGGCAGGCATCGGGGTCGCCGCCCGGAGGGGGCCTGTAAAACTCAAGCCATGGAGGTTCAGTTCCACACTCCACTCCACACTTCCAGGCTGGTTTCTCCCTGCTGAAGACGCGTGGGAACACAGGGAGGGGCTTCCATTTCCCGCAGGATCCCTGAAGAGGCATGGAGAGCCAGCCCCACCAGAAACCCATCCCCCTCACCTTCCCCTCTCCCCCTTCACTGCCATCTCTCTGGACTCGGTCCCACCCACTCCACCCCACAGCCCCCACCTCACCCAATGCCCCCCACCAGCACCACCACTTGGGGTGGCATCAGAGTCACTGGGGCCCCTCCAGGAGGCGAGGGGCCCGGGCTTTCCCAGGGCTCCAGTGGCAGGCAAGAATGGGTGGAGCCTCCTGCCTGTGGCCTTCATAAGAGCAGCTGGCTGTCCATCCGGCCTCACAGCTCCCCATTGATGACCCTCCCGACACTGTGAGCGACACCCTCCCTTGAAGAGCCAGTGCGTGTGGGCCGGGAGGAGACTTCGTCCTGGACCCGAGGCAAGCGAGGCCCTGCGAGCCTGCTTTGAGCAGAACCCATACAGGGTATCGCCACCAGAGAAAGGCTGGCCCATGCCATCGGCGTTCCGGATACCAGGGTCCAGATCTGATTTCAGAACGAGAGGTTACGCCCGCTGAGGCAGCACCAGCAGGAATCTCCGCCCTGGCTGGGGAGACGGGGCCCGCAAGAAGGCAGGTGAAAGCGGACCTCCGTCACCCCATCTCAGACGTCCCTGCTGCTCCGAGCCTTTGAGAAGGATCGCATTTCCAGGCAGCGCTACCCGGGAGAAGGGACTGGCCAGAGAGACTTGCCTCCCGGAGTCCAGGATTCATGTCTGGTTTCAGAACCGAAGGGCCAGGCACGTGGGACCTGGTGGCCGGGCGCCGGTGCACGCAGGCGTCCCTGCAACGCGGCCCCCGGCGGGTGTCACCCTGCTCCCTGGTTGGGTCTCTCCGGCGGGGGATTTTGCCCTGCAGCCGCCCTGGGTCACTCCCGTGGAGACCCTCCAAACCTCAACATCGGTGGCATCCGCACCCCCTGAGCAAATGCCCGGGGGACCGAGAACTGCAGCGCGAAGGCCTGCTTGGCCCCTGCACGGTGGGACACCCAGGGACCGCTCCAAGCAGCCACCAGGCAAGGCGTGCTTACCACCCGCGTCCCAGAGCAGTCCGTGGTAGGGCTGGGGCCGAGAGGCCACAGGTCCCGAGCCGAGAACCACAAGCATGACAGCTCCACCTCCAAGCCTCGCCACCCGAGAGCTCCACGGCGGGAGCAGATGCAAGCTTAAGTCCAGTGGCCCTCCCCACCGCCCCTGGAGCCCGGGCGGTCATCTCCACTCCCCTCTGGCCTACTGCAGGATGAGCTCCTGGCCTGCCCAGGAGATTCTACAGGAGGCGCACAATTTCCTAGAAGCTGAGACCCCAGAGGATCTGCAGAATCGAGGAGGAAGAGCATGCGGGCTGGAACCACCCTCAGGCGAATGCGGGCTCTGCTGGAGGAGCTTGGAGATGGGGCTGCAGGGACGGGGCCAGCGGCTGGTGGCCTCTCTTTAGCGGGGAACCCCTGGCTGGGCGTTGAAATGTCTTCCTCTGGGCTGACCGCCTGTTATTCCCTTCCTCCCTAGGACTAGGCGGTGGGGGCTTTCCGGACAAAGGAGAACTGCAATTCTTTCCTGGGCGTCCCAGGTATCCCGGAGGCGGCCCAGTTACCAGCAGGCAGGCTGTCTACCGCGCCCGCACGGTTTTGCGGGCAGCCCTGTGGCCTCCTATGGGAGCAGCCCCGGCAGAGCTCTCTTGCCTTTCCACCACCCCAACCCACCTTACCACTGGCTCCCCCACGCCCTGGCAGTATGGGTCCTTCCCCGTGGTGGGTGGAGACCCCTGTCCGGCGACACACAGGGCCTGGGCAGCGTCCAGGCATTCTCTCCCTCCTGGGGCTCGCCGCCTCTGCGCCTCCGCTCCACCGTCGCTCGCCAACCCGTGCCTCTGCGTCCACCCAGGAGCTGCCACCATGGAGTGCCTGCTGGCTGCACGCAGACCCCAGACACCGGGTACACCCGGGATACTGATCCTTCCAGGCGGGAGGGAAGTTAGGCACAGGTGGAGGGAGGAACAGGAGACCTAGAGTGATGGAAGGATGGGCGGAGAGATTTTGGAAGGCAGGGAGGGAGGAATGGAGGGAGGAGGAGGAGGACTGACCGACGGTGGGAGACAGTGGGGAACCGAGGGGAAGACAGAGGAACACAGGAGGACAGGGGAGAGCGGGAGGGAGCAAGGGACCATGGGAGGAAGGCAGGGAGAAAAGTGGTCTCTCGGACTCCTGGGCAACAACGATGCTCGGGGAAAGCGGTAAAGCCCTGTGGCTGGCTGATGGCTGGTGACGGGAGGCACTCGTTGGCCGTTCTGTATGTAGGGAATGGGGCGGTTTCCCTCAAGGGCAAGGCGAGGCACTCGGGGATGCCATGGGGTATTCGCATGGCGTGGTTTACGACCATCAAACTGAGCCGGCCATGGGCGCCAGGCTGGCTGAGCCCGACCAGCGACCACAGAGGAGCCACGCCAGGGAGGACAGAAGCCTGATTTCCAGTTCCGATCGCTCGGTCCCCTGCAGGGGCGGTGCTCTCTCGGCCCCACCCCACGCCGTGAGGCTGACCATGTTGACGGTTTGCTTCCGGAGCCCTGCAGGCACCCGGAAACATCCAGGGGAAGGGAGGAAGAGCAGCATCCTCTCTTCGCCCTCCCTCCAAACCTGCCACAAAACAGACTCCCCACGTTGCGGCACACGGGAATCCATCGTCAAGCCATCACGCCGGGGATGTATCTTGTCTCTGGGGTTTTGCTCTGGTCTTCGACGGGAGCCACACACCTGCGAGGGTGAGACTGTCACGGCAATGGCGACACCCACAGGCTTGTCGAGGTGTCGCCATTGGAGGGGCCTGTAAAACTCAAGACCCACAAGAAGGTTCAGTTCTACACTCCACTCCACCCTTCCAGGCTGGTTTCTCTCTGCTGACGACGCGTGGGAAGGGAGGGAGCGGCTTCCAGTTCCCGCGGGATCCCTGGAAAGGTCTGGAGAGACAGCCACTGCCCGAAACCCACCCCCATCAACCCTTAAAATTCTCCCCCTTCCGCTGAGTCTTCCTAGCCTCGGGCCCAACCCCTCCCACCACCCCCAATCCCACCTCACACAATGCGCTCCACCCCCACCAGCACCACGACGCCCCGGGGCCATCACTGCGCTGGGGGCCCTCGGAGCGCAAGGGAGGGCTGTATCATGGCTCAGTGGAAGGCAAGAAGGGGTGGAGCCTCCCTGCCTGTGGGCCATTATAAGAGCCGCTGGCTATCTGCGCCAGCCTCCTGGCTGGACCGGGCATGTATGGTCTGCTTGATGGCCTCTCCCGGCAACCCGAATGGCACCCTCCCGCGCGAAGCCGAGGGAAGAGGGACAGCCGGAGGAGGCTAGGTCGGTGAGGCAAAGGCAGGCCTGCTTTGAGCAGAACCGATACTTTCGGGCATTGTAGCACAAAGAGAGCGGCTGGCACAGACCATCGGCGTTCCGGGCCAGGAGTCCCGAATCTGGTTTCAGAACGAGGGAGGTCACGCCAGCTGAAGCCCAGAACCAGCGGGAATCTCCGCCCTGGCGGGGAGCCGGCCAGCAAGAGGCAGGTGGCGGGACCTCCCGATCATCCCATCACAGGCGGCCCTGCTGCTCGAGCCTTTGAGAAGGATGCAGCTATCAGGCGCTTGTCGCCACCTGGGGAGACTGTTAGCCAGAGAGACGGGGCTCCGGGGAGTCCAGGATTCACGTCTGGTTTCAGAACCGAAGGGCCAGGCAGCCGGAACCGGGTGGCAGGGCGCGGTCGCCGACAGGTGGCCCCTGCAACGCAGCCCATGGCTGTTGTCACCCTGGTCCCTGATTGGTGGCCCCGGCATGAGGGGATTTTGCCTACACTTCCCTGGCTCCCCCTGAAGGGGCCCTCTCCCACACTTGGATGCCTCGGTGGCCTCCGCACCCCATGAGCAAATGCCCGGGGGCCCTGGACCGCTGGCCTTGACGACCCTAGCGGGTCCCTGGGGTAGCACAGCCAGGGCCACTCAGCTGGGTCACAGGGCCAGAGGCCCGGGGCTTCGCCACCCACATTCCAGAACCCGGTCCGTGGTGGGGCTGGCTGTGGGGGCAAAGGTCGCGGGGCTGCATTAGGGAACCCCAAGCGAGGGCGACTCCACCTCCCAGCCCGCGCCCCCTGAGGGCTCCGCGCCACAGGAGCAGATGCACGCCATCCGTGCACCCTCCCACCGCCCAGGGAGGGCGGTCGTCTCCCTCCCCTCGGCCTGCTGCCGGATGGCTCCTGGCGTTACCCATGGTTTCTGCGGCAGAGCACACTTTCTAGAAACCGAGGCCCTAGAGGCTGCAGTGTCCCGAAGAGCCATGGGGCTGGAACCACCCTCATCCGGTATACCCGGGCTCTGCTGGAGGTTTGGGACGGGTTGGGGCTGGTGTGAACAGCGGTGGCCTCTCTTTCGCGGGGAATCCCTGGCTGGGCATGGAGGGGCGTGTCTTCCCTCCGGGCTGACCCGCCTGTAATTCCTGCCTCTAGGACTGTGCCCAGAGAGCGACTCCGCACAAGGAGAACTGCCGACTGCCGTCCCGGGGATCCCGGAGGCGGCCCAGGTACCAGCAGGCAGGCCGTCACACACGGCCTTGGCGGGTTCTGGAGGAGCAGCCACCTGGCCCTGTGGGAGGAGGCCCGGCGGAGACTCTCTTGCCTTTTCCATGCCACCCCAACTGACCAGAGGCCTGACCACCCGGCAGTGTCGTCCCCTTCCCGGGCTGGGTGGGAACCCACGTCCCATGAAACAGCCGGGCCGGGCAGAGTCAGACCTCTCTCCCTCAGGCTGCGCCGCCCCTGCGCCTCCAGCTCACAGCCAAGCTCGCCAAGCCGTTGCCTCTAAAGGCCTCCCAGGAGCTGCCACCATGGAGCTCCACACAGGTGGCTGTCTGCCGAACCCCAGGCCCCGGGCACACAAGGATGCTGACCCTTCCAGGCAGGAGGAAAAGGCAGGCACAGGTGGAGGAGAGCGGAGACTAAGTGCGGAAGATGGGCGGGAGACTGGAAGGTGGGGAGGGAGGGATGGAGGGAGGAAGGAGGAGGGACTGAAGGGACAGGAGAGCAGTGAGGAACAGAGGGGAAGAACCGAGGGACCTGGGTCAGAAGGGAGGGCAGGAGAACAAGGGAATAGGTAGGAGTAGGCGGGGAGAAAAAGTGAGATCTCCGGACTCCTGGAGCAACAGCAGCTCCGCTCGGGGGAAAATGGTAAGCACCAGTAGCGATGCGCTGAAGGCTGAAGCGGCTGACCCGGCCGGGGCACTACGTTACCCGTTCCCGTCGCTTAAAGAGAATATTTGGTTTCTCGCAAGACAAAGAGCGGGGACTCGGGTTGCAGTGGGGTGTCACCACGTGGTTTACTGAACACAGCAGGCTGGAGCCAGCGTAACCAACAGCCCGACCACCGACCACAGAGAGCCACACACGGGAGGACTGAAACCTGATTTGGTTCCCGTCCTCAGCCCTCTGCAAGGGGGCCGGTAGCTCGGGTCTCTACGGTAAACCTGCGCCCCAAGAGGCTGCCCGTGTTGGTTTTGCTTCGGGCCCTGCAGTGCCAGAAACATCCAGGAAGGGGAGGAAGAGCAGCATCCTCTCTTTGCCCTCCCCTCCAAACCAGCCACACCGCAGACTCCCCGCGTTGCCGGGACACGGGGAATCCATGCGTCCAAGCAATATGCAGGGGGATGTATCTTGTCTCTGGTGTTTGCTCTTGTGCCGACTGAAGCCACACACCTGCGTGGGTAGAGACTGTCGCGGCAATGCGGCGTACCCACGGGCATCGGGTGTCCTGCCAGAGGCCTGAAAACTCAAGACCCACCCACGGAGTTGGTTCCCACACTCCACTCCCACCCATGAGACTGGTTTCTCCCCTGCTGAAGATCGTGGGAACCCAGAGGAGGCGACTTCCAGTTCCCTCGGGATCCCTGGAGAGGCCCGGAGAGCCAGCCCCCACCCGAAACCCACCCCTGACCCCTTCCTCCTCTCCCCCTTCCGCTGCGTCTCTCTGGCCTCTGCTCCAACCCCTCCGAACACCCCAACCCCACCTCAACCCATACCCCCACAACCACCAGCATCACCACGCCCCGGGGGCAAGGGAATGCTGGGGCCCTCGGAATCGCGAGGGGCGGGCTGTCCCAGGGCTCAGCGGCAAGCAAGAAGGTGGAGCTTCCCTGCTGAGCCTGCGTAAGAGCAGCTGCGCTGTGCTGTGCGGCCTCCTGGCTGGACGGAACACCGTCGCGGTGCTCCAGGAATGGCTCTCCCTACACCTTGAGCGGCACCTCCCAGCGAGCCGGGGCCGGGATAGGCGGGAGGAGACTCAACTGGCCCCGAGGTGGCGAGGAGCCCTGCGAGCCTGCACAGGTGGGACCGCTACCCGACATCGCTACCAGAGAATGGCCAGCCCAGTTCATGTGATTCGAACAGGGGTCCCAGATCTGATTTCAGAGGAGAGGTCATGCCAGGGCGCAACATTTTCGAACCGCGGGGCTGCTGTTGCTCGGCAGTCCGGGCAGCACACTCCCTGGCACTCCCTCGGTCCTGCTCCCTCGCCCTCCCACTCTGTCCTGTTCTCTGTCTTTCCCTCCGTTCCTCCTGCCTCCCTCTCTCTGTCGTTATGTCCTCCTCCCTCCCTCTCTGCATCCCACTCCCTCCCTGCCTTCCAAAGTCTCTCTGCCATCCCTTCCGTCCTCTAGGTCTCCGTTCCTCTCTCTCCACCTGTGCCTGCCTTCCCTCCCGCCTGGAAGGTCAGCATCCCGGGTGTGCCGAGGGGTCTGGGGTCCTGTAGATCCCGGCCATGGCTCCACTGTGGCAGCTCCTGGGAGGCCACTTGAGAGAGCCTGAGTTGTGGCGGTGAGCCGAGGCACAGAGGCCTTGTGAGAGCCCTTGGAGGGAGAGAAGACCTGGGCGCTACCTGAAGCCCGGTGTTTCGCGGGGACGAGGGAGATTAACCAGGGAAGGGCGCATGCACTGTCGGGGCGGGGGTAGCCGGTGGTCAGTAGGCGGTTGGGTGGCGGACAGGCAAGAGAGCTCTGCCCCGGCTGCTCCCACAGGAGAAGAGTTGGCTGCCCGCAAATCTGCGCGTGCGCGGTAGACGGCCCAACTGCTGGTACCTTGGCCGCCTCCGGGATCCCTGGGATGCCCAGGAAACAATGGCAGTTCTCCTCTGTGCGGAGTCTCTCACCGGGCCCAGTTCTAGGAGGCAGGGAGTGCGAGGCAGATCCCAGCCGAGGAGGGAAGACCATACTCCATGCCCAGCCAGGGATTCCCCGCGAAAGAGAGGCCACCGCCCTGCCGCGACCCCGTCCCCAGCCCGCTTCCTAAATCTCCTCCAGCAGAGCCCGGTATTCTTCCCTCGCTGAGGAGTGGTTCCAGAACGGTGGGCTCTTCTGGCTCCTGCAGCTCCCCAGGGGCCTCGGTTTCTAGGAAAGTGTGCCCCTGCTGCAGAGCTCTGGAAAAACTGCATGGAGCTCTACATCCAGCAGCAGGCCGGAGGGGAGTGGAGATGAGGGCCGGGATCCGGGGGCGGTGGGGAGTGCACCCGGACGGCTTGCATTTGCTCCTGCGGCGCGGAGACCTCCGGGGGCACGGGATGGGGAGGTGGAGCTGCCCGGGGTTGGGGTACCCATGCCGCCCCGGCGACCTGTGGCCCCTGGCCCCAGCCCCTCCAAGGACTCCCCTGGTTCGAGGGTGGTGCAAACATAGCAGCCCTGTGACCCAGCAGGCGGGCCTGGCTTTCCCCACGGCGCGGGGGCCCGACGGGCAGTCAGCTCTTTCTCCGGCCCCGGGCATTTTGCTCGGGGTTGCGGGAGAGCCGAGGCATCTGAGGGTGGGAGGGCCCCTTCAGGTGGAGCAAGGGCGGCGTAGGCAAAATCCCCGCCTGCCGGTGCCACCCACCAGGGAGCAGGTTGACACCCGCCGGGGGCCGCGTTGCAGGGGCTGCCTGCGTGCGCTGGCCCTCTGCCACCTGGTCCCGGGTGCCACAATACTCGGTTCTGAAACCAGACTGATGATCTGGACTCAGGGATGCCCGTCTCTCTGGCCATTCCTTCCCAGCGGCGTGCCTGGAAAGGTGATCGCTTCTGAAGGTTGGGTAGCAGGGGCTTTCTGGGATGATGGGGTGGTGGAGGTCAGCTTTCACCTGCCTTCTTGCGGGCCGCGTCTCCCCGGCCAGGGCAGAGATTCCCGCCGGTACTGCCTCAGCTGGCGTGACCTCTGGATTCTGAGCAGATCTGGACCCAGGGCTCGAGCCATGGCCTCGAACGCTTTGTTCTCTGGTGGCGATACCCGTGTGCAGTTCTGCTCAAAAGCAGGCTTCGCGGGGCTTCGCTTTCGAGGGTCCAGGCAGCTACTCCGCTGTCGTCCTCGGTCTTCCGTGGGGAGGAGGTGCGTTGGCGATGGCCGGGAGAGCCATGCGTGGGGAGCACCACTGTGTTCGGTCCAGCCAGGAGGCCGGCGCAGGCAGCCAGTGGCTCTTACGAAGGCCCACAGAAAGGGGAGGCTCCACCCCTTCTTGCCTGCCACTCAGCCCTGGGACAGCCCGCCCTCGCCCTCCGAGGGGCCCAGGTGCACTGATGCCCGCAGGGCGTGGTGGTGCTTGTGGGGGTGGGGTCATTGGATGAGGTGGGGTTGTGGGGGGTGGGAGGGATGGGGCCGGAAGCCAGAGAGACGCAACGGAAGGAAGAGATTGGGAAAGGGTGAGGGTGGGGAGCAATTCGGTCGGGCGCTGTCTCTCCGGGCCTCTCCAGGTATCCCGTGGGAACTGGGAAGCTGCTCCCTGGGTCCCCACGCGTCTTCAGCAGGGAGAAATCAGCCTGGAAGGGTGGAGTGGAGTGTGGAACTGAACCTCTGAGTGGGTCTGGAGTTTTACAGGGCCCCTCTCCGTGAAGACACCCGATGCCTATGGGTGTCACCGTTGCCGGGACAGTCTCACCCGCATGAGTGTGTGGCTCCCGTCGAGAGTCCAGAGCGAAACCTCAGAGACACGATGCATCCCCGGCGTGATGGCTTGACCATGGATTCCCGTGTCCCGCAACGGTTTGGAGGGAGGGCGAAGAGAGTATGCTGTTCTTCCTCCCTTCCCTGGATGTTTCTGGGTGCACGTAGGGCTCCGGAAGCAAACCTTCAACATGGTCAGCCTCTCGGGATGGGGGTCGGGCCGGAGAGACGTGAGCTGCTGACCCCTTGCAAAGGGCCGAGCGACGTGGAATCCGAAATCAGGCTTCAGTCCTCCTGAGTGTGGCTCCTCTGTGGTCAGTGGTCGGGGATGTCGGCCTGGCTCAGCTGCGGGGCTGGGCCTGGGGATGTGTGGTCCTTAAACCACGTGGGTGAATACCCCACGTCAACCCGAGTCCCCGTCTTTTGTCTTTGAGAAACGCCCATTCCTTGGAGCCTTGGCAACAGGGGAAGCGAGGGAAGCCCGAGCGGTGTGCCGCCCGGCAGCCGCCCAGCCCTCAGACCGTGCTGGGCACATACCGTTTTCCTGGAGCACGGAGCTGCATTTGTTCCAGGAGTCCGGAGACTGCTTTTTCTCCCTGCCTTCCTCCCTCGGTCCCTTGCTCCCTCCGCCCTCCCTCTATCCCTGTGTTCCTCTGTCTTTCCCTCTGTTCCTCACTGCCTCCCTCTCTGGTCGGTCAGTCCCTTCCTCTCTCCAGCTGTGCCTGCCTTCCATCCCGCCTGGTCAGCATCCAGGCAGTGCCAGGGTCTAGATCTACACGCCACAGGTGCTCCACGGTGGCAGCTCTAGAGAGCCACAGAAGGCACAGGTTGGCAAGCGACAGCAGAGCAGAGAGCACTCGAGAACTGACACCGGGGAGGAGAGAAACCCTGGGCAGCTACCCAGACCCAGTGTTTCATGGGGCGTGGGTCTCCCACCCAGCCAGTGGAAGGGCGCTGTACTTGGCCGAGGGGGGTAGCCAGTGGTCGATAGGTGGGGGGGTGCGGAGGCAGAGAGCTCTGCCCCGGCTGCTCCCACAGGAGAAGAGTTGGCTGCCATAGGCGTCTTGTGACAGGCGAGCACCACTTGCTGGTACCTTGGCCGCCTCGGGGATCCCCGGGATGCCCAGGAAACAATGGCAGTTCTCCTCTGTGCGGAGTCTCTCACAGGGCACAGTCCTAGGAGGCAGGAATGCGAGGCGGATCAGCCCGGAGGGAAGACACGCCCCTCCATGCCCAGCCAGGGGTTCCCCGTGAAAGAGGCCACCGCCCTGCCATGACCCCGTCCACAGGCCGCTTCCTAAATCTCCTCCAGCAGAGCCCGGTATTCTTCCTCGCTGAGGAGTGGTTCCAGAATGGTGGGCTCTTCTGGTTCCTGCAGCTCCCCAGGGGCCTCGGTTTCTAGGAAAGTGTGCCCCTGCTGCAGAAACTCTGGGCTTACCTCAGGGCTCATCCAGCAGCAGGCAGGAGGAGTGGAGGCGAGAGACCCGGGATCAGGCTGATTGGGGAGTGCACCCGGACGGCTTGCGTTTGCTCCTGCAGCGCGGAGACCTCCAGGGGCACGGGATGGGGAGGTGGAGCTGCCGGGCTTAAGAGATGCCATGCCTTGGCCCGACCTGTGGCCCCCTGGCTAGCCTGGGACTCCCCTGGTTCGAGGGGTGGGTGCAAAGCATGCCAGCCCTGTGACCCAGCTTGGCCGAGACCCTGACTCCCTGCCAAGGAGACCCGGCAGGCCCGTGGAGTGCTCTTTTCTCCGGTCACCGGGCATTTGCTCGAGGGGGGTTCTTGAGCAGTCTGATGGTGGGGGAGGTCCCCTTCGGGTGGAGCAAAGGTGGCATAGGCAAAATCCCCCCCTGCTGGTGCCACCGACCAGGGAGCAGGTTGACACCCGCCGGGGGCCGCGTTGCAGGGGCTGCCTGCGTGGGCTGGCCCCCTGCCACCTGGTCCCAGGTGCCTGGCCCTTCGGTTCTGAAACCAGACGTGAATCCTGGACTCCGGGAGGCCCGTCTCTCTGGCCAGTCCTTCCTTGTGGCGATGCCTGGAGGCGATCATGAAGGGTTGGGTAGCAGGGGCTTTCTGGGATGGGGTGACAGAGGTCTGCTTTCACCTGCCTTCTTGCAGGCCGCGTCTCCCCGGACAGGGCAGAGATTCCCGCTGGTGCTGCCTCAGCTGGCGTGTCGTTCTGAAACCAGATCTGGACCCAGGGCTCCGGAACGCCCATGGCCTCGGGCAGCTGTTCTCTGGTGGCGATGCCCTTGTACGGGTTCCGCTCAAAGCAGGCTCGCAGGGCCTCGCTCTGCCTCAGGGTCCAGATGAGTCTCCTCCGCTGTCCTGCGTCCTGGGGTCTTCCATGAGGGGAGGGGTGCCATTGAGAAGGTGTCGGGGAGGAGAGCCATGGCGGGGGAGCTTTACCGCTGTGTTTGGTCAGCCAGGGAGGCGGCAGGCAGTCGTGTGGCTCTTCACGAGGCGCAGAAGGGGAGGCTCACCTTGCGCCTGCCGCTGAGCCCTGGGACAGCCCGGCCTCGCCCTCCGAGGGGCCCAGGTGCACTGATGCCCGCAGGGCGTGGTGGTGCTTGTGGGGGTGGGGTCATTGGATGAGGTGGGGTTGTGGGGGGAGTGGGAGGATGTGGCGGAAGCCAGAGAACCTAGCGGAAGGGTGGGTAGGGGTGAGGTGGGAGGGTGGTGAGGTGGCTGGCTCTCCGGGCCTCTCTAGGGATCCTGCGTGAACTGGAAGCCGCTCCCTGGGTCCCCACGCGTCTTCAGCAGGGAGGCTCCAGCCTGGAAGGGGTGGAGTGGAGTGTGGAACTGAACACTCTGGGTGGGTCTGGGTTTGCAGGCCCCTCTCCTTGAACCTGCCTGTGGGTGTCACCGTTGCCGTGACAGTCTCACCCAAGCAGGAGTGTGGCTACCGTCAAAGTCAAGAGCGAAACCTCAGATACAAGATGCATCCCCGGCGTGATGGCTTGACGATGGATTCCGTGTCCCTTAAGCAGTAGAGTCTCTTGAAGTGTCCGGTTTGGAGGAGGGGCATAGAGGATGCTTCTCTTCCTCCTTCCCTGGATGTTTCTGGAGTTCCCATGAGCCTCCGGAAGCAAACCCGTCAACATGGTCATCTCTCGGGGGTGGGGGTGGGGCCGGAGAAACGTGAGCTACTGGCCCCCTTGCAGAGGGCCGAGCGACATGGAATCAGAAATCAGGCTTCAGTCCTCCTGAGTGTGGCTCCTCTGTGGTCGTTGTTCGGGGCTATTCGCCTGGAGCTCCCCTGCGGGGCTCGGTCTGAGGATGTGTTGCGGTAAACCCGCGTGGGTGGGCCACCCACGGCAACCCAGTCCCGATAATCTTTTTGTCTTTGGCCAAAGCGTCCATTGGATTTGGGTGTGAGCAGGCCCGAACCAGTGCCCACGCCGGTGCCGCCAGCACTGATTTCGCACGGGCGCTTACACCATTTCGGATCGGGCTGCTGTTACTCGGTCCGGAGGCCGCTTTTCTCCCTGCCTTCCTCCCTCGGTCCTTGCTCCCTCCCGCCTCCCTCTGTCTCTGTGTCCCCTGTATTTCCATCCGTTTCCTCTGCCTCCCTCTCTCTCTGTCGGTCAGTCCTCCATCCCCTCCCTCTCTCCTCCTCCATCCCTCCATGCCTTCCAAATTCTCTCAAGCCCATCCTTCCAGATCCCTCTAGGTCTCCGTTCCTCTCTCCACCCTGTACCTGCCTTCCTCCCACCTGGAAGTGTCAGCATCCCGGGTGTTCAAGGTCTGGGGTCTGCGTGCAGCTGCCAGGCTCCATGGTGGCAGCTCCTTGGGAGGCACTTGAGACTACGGTTACCGGCGGCAGGTGGGTAGGAGGCACAGAGTGGGCGAGCCCCGGGAGGGAGATAAGACCTGGATGCTGCCTGGGCCCGGTGTTTCCGCGGGTGGGGTCTCCCACCAGCCGGGGAAGGGCGCGCCTGCGGGGCTGAGGGACACCGAGGTCAGGCGGGGGTGGGGTGGTGGAAAGGCAAGAGAGCTCTGCCGTGGCTGCTCCCACAGGAGGCAATGTGGCTGGCCGCAAACCCGCACGTGGGCAGAAGACGGCCCGCCTGCTGGTACCTGGGCCTGCCCCGGGATCCCCGGGACGCCCAGGAAAGAAAGGCAGTTCTCCTTTTGGCGGAGTCTCTCACCGGGCCCAGGCCTAGGAGGCAGGAATGCCAGGCTGTGGTCAGCCGGAGGAGAACACACCCTCCATGCCCAGCCAGGGGTTCCCCGCGAAAGAGAGGCCACCCGCGGTGCACCAGCGACCTCGTCCCAGCCAGCGTCCCTCATCTCCAGCAGAGCCCTGTATTCTTCCTCACTGGTGGTTCCTGCCAGTGAACTCTTCCCGTTACTCTGCAGGTCCCCAGGACCTCGGTTTCCTAGGAAAGTGCTGCTGCAGAACCTCTGGGCAACGCCAGGAGCTCATTCAGCAACAGGCAGTGGAGGCAGCCCGGGCTCCTGGGGCGGTGGGGACGGCGCCTGGACGGCTTGCATCTGCTCCTGAGACGCGGAGCCCTACGGGGGCGTGGGCTGGGGATGTGGAGCTACCCCAGCTTGGGGTTCCACGCCCGGCGACCTGGGCTCCCTGGCCCAGCCCTGAGACTGCCCACAGGATGTGGGTGAAGCCAAGCACATACCCAGCCCTTGGCACAGCAGGCAGGCCTGGACCACCACGCAGTGGCTGGCAGGCCATCACGCTATGGTTCCCAGTCCCACGGGCATTAGCTCGGGGGTGCAGAGGCCACCAAGGCGTCTGAGGGTGGGAGAGGGCCCATTCAGGAGGAGCCAGGTTGGCGTAGGAAAAATCCCGCCTGCCGGAGCCACCGACCAGGGAGCAGGGTGACACCCGCTGGGGGCCGCGTTGCAGGGGCCACCTGCTTGCACCGGCACCCTGCCACCCGGTCCCTGGTGCCAGGCCCTTCGGTTCTGAAACCAGACGTGAACCCTGGACTCCGGGAGGCCCGTCTCTCTGGCCAGTCCTTCCCTGGTGAAAGCGATGTCACAGGCGATCCTTCTCCAAAGGCTCAGAGAAACGGAGACGTCTGGGATAGGGTGGCGAGTCGTGTTCACCTGCCTTCTTAGCGATGGCGTTCTCCCGACCAGGCGGAGAATTCCCGCGGTGCTGCCTCGGCTGGCGTGACCTCTCCTTCTGAAACCAGATCTGGACCCTGGGCTCCCGAACGCCGATGGCCTGGGCCAGCCGTACACTGGTGGCGATGCCCGGATAAGGGTTCCCCCTCAAGCGAGCTGCTTGGGGCCTGCAGCACCTCGGTGTGAACGGAGGTCTCCTCCATGCGTCCCACCGTCCTGGGGCTTCGATGGGGAGGTGCAGTTGAAGATGTCGGGAGAGCCATAGCGGGGAGCACCGCACGGTGTTCCAGTCAGGCCAGGAGGCCGGCGCCGACAGCCAGTGGCCCTTACGAAGGTCCACAGGCAGGGAAGCTCCACTACTTCTTGCCTGCTGCTGAGACCTGTGACAGCCCGCCCTCGCCCTCCGAGGGGCCCAAGCTCACTGATGTCCCCGGGGTGTGGTGGTGCTGGTGGGGGTGGGGTCATTGGGTGAGGTGGGGGTTGGGCGGGGGTGGGAGGTGGAGCGGAAGCCAGAGACGCCGGCGGAGAAAGGGGAGATGGGGAAGGGGTGATGGGGGTAGGTTTCGGGCGGGGCTGGCTCTCCGTTCCTCTCCACGGATCCCGCGGGAACTGGAAGCCGCTCCCTCGGTTCCCAAGCGTCTCCAGCAGGGAGAAACCAGCTTGGGGAAGGGTGCAGTGGAGTGTGGAACTTAACCTCCATGTGGCTCTTGAGTTTTACAGGTCCTCTCTCCGTGAAGACACACGATGCCTGTAGGTGTCGCCATTGCCGTGACAGTCTCACGCACGCAGGTGTGTGGCTCCCTTCGAAGAGCAGAACGACACCCCAGAGACAAGATACATCCCCTGCGTGATGGCTTGGGCGCTGGATTCCCGTGTCCCGCAGCGATGGCGAGTCCTGACGGTGTGGCTGGTTTGGAGGGAGGGAGGAAGAGAGGAAGCTATTCTTCCTCCCTTCCCTGGATAACTCTGGGTGCCCATGGAGACTCAGGAGCTGAAGCAAATCAACATGGTCAGCCTCTCGGGGTGGGGGTGGGGCCAGAGAGAGGTGAGCTACCGGCCACCTTGCAGAGGGCTGAGCAATGTGGTATCCGAAATCAGGCTTCAGTCCTCCTGAGTGTGGCTCCACTGTGGTCGGTGGTCGGGCTGTCTCTGCTGTGGGGCTCGGCCTGGGGATGTGTGGTCGGTAAACCACTTGGGTGAATAACCCATGGCAACCCGAGTCCCCGTCTTTTGTCTTTGAGGAAATCGCCCATTCTGTGGGCAAATGAGCGAGGAGACGGTGAGTGCCCGTCGGCCATGCCAGCCCACCAGCCCTGCGCCCGGTACCGTTTTCTCAGAAGCGGCAGGGGCTGCTGTTGCTCCAGGAGTCCGGAGACCGCTTTTTCTCCCTGCTTTCCTCCCTCTGTCCCTTGCTCCCTCCCGCCCTCCCCTCTGTCCCTGTGTCCCTCTGTCTTTCCCTCCGTTCCTCACTGCTTCCCTCTCTCTGTTGGTCAGTCCCTCCATCCCTCCCTCCATCCCTCCCTCCCTGCCTTCCAAAGTCTCTCCACCCATCCTTCCGTCCCTCTGGGTCTCCCGTTCCTCTCTCCACCTGTGCCTGCCTTCCCTCTCGCCTGGATGGGTCAGCATCCGGGGTGTGCCCGGGGTCTGGAGTCTGCACATACAGCCTGCAGAGAAATTAGGCTCCACAGGTGGGGCTCCTGGGAGGCCATGAGAGGGAACGGGTTGGCGTCTTGACGGTGGAGGCGCAGGGGGGGCGAGCCGCAGGGAGGGAGAGGAGAAGCCTGGGCAGCTGCCCGGGCACTGTGTTTCGCGGGACGTGTTCTCTGACCAGCCCGGGGAAGGACGCATACTGCCAGGGTGGGGGTAGCCGGAGGTCAGGCGGGGGTGGCGTGGCGGAAAGGCAAGAAAGCTCTGCCGGGGCAGCTCCCACAGGAGGCCTGGTGGCCTGCCCGCCCAGGCCAGTGGAGTCTTGGTAGACATCCAGCCTGCTGGTACCTGGACCGAGTCCGGGATGCCTGGGACGTCCAGGAAAGAATGGCAGTTCTCATTTGTGCAGAGTCTCTCACCGGGCCCATTCCTAGGAGGCAGGATGCCAGGTCCCAGCTAAAGGCGGCCACCCCGCCCAGTGAGCGACCCCTTCCCAGCCAGCATCCTAGAGCTCCTCCCAGCAGGCAGCTAACACCTGGGCTGAGGGTGGTTCCTGCCCGGCGGGCTCTTCCGGTTCCTGCAGCTCCCCCAGGGCTCTGTTTCTAGGAAAGGGTGCGCCTGCTGCAGAAACTCTGGGCACTGAGGAGCTCATCCAGCAACAGGCGGTGGGTGGAGGCAGCGCCAGGATCCCTGGGGGGGGGCAGTATGGAGGAGGGCGCCAGGACGGCTTGCACATCTGCTCCTGGGCAGGAGCCCTCCGAGGCTGGAGCTCCGGAAGGAGGTGGAGCTGCTTTAACAGGGTTCCCACAGCCTTGGCTGACCCTGGGTCTCCTGGCTCCAGCCCCACCACGGACTGCCCTGGGACCTGGGTGGGCGCAAGCACACTGGCCTGTGGCCCAGCAGGTGGGCAACGGCTGTCCCCACTGTGCAGGGGCCCACAGCAGACCTTGGCTGTGGGTCCCTGTCCACCGGGCATTTGCTTGTTGGGTGTGGAGGCCACCGAGGCGTCTGAGGGTTGGAGAGGGCCCCTTCGTGAGGAGCCAGGGCGGCGTAGGCAAAATCCGCCTGCCCCGGAGACACCTGAACAGAGGAGCAGGGTGACAGCAGCCAGGGGCCACGTTGCAGGGAAAGCCGCCTGCGTGTGCAGGCAATCTGCCACCAGGTCCCAGGTGTCTGGCCTTTGGTTTCTGGAAACCAGACGTGAATCACCGGACTCCGGGGGAGGCCGCATCTCTGGCCAGTCCTCTAATTGCGGCGATGCCTGGAAAGCGATCCTTCTCAGGGGAAAACTGGAGCAGCAGGGCCGTCTGGGATCGTTAATAGCAGTCGATTTTCACCTGCCTTCTTGCGGGCCGTGTCTGCGGGCAGGTGAGATTCCCTCAGTCTTTGACCTCAGCTGGCATGATCTCATTCTGAAACCAATCCTGGACTCTGGGATCGCAACACCGATAGCCTGGGTCAGCGTTCTCACTGGGTAGCAATGCCAGATGCAGGTTTCCACGCAGCCTCAAAAGAGGGAGCTCACTTAAGGGACTCGCTTACCGCCTCCCGGGGTCCAGACAGAGTCCTCCCACATGATCCCTTGTCCTCCGGCTTCCGCGGGGAGGGTGCCGTTCGAAGATGTGGTGAGAGCCATTGCGGGGAGCACCACCGCAGCGTTCAGTCCAGCCAGGAGGCGGTGCAGATGCTCAGCGGCTCTGCAGCCCACAGGCAGGGAGGCTCCACCCCTTCTTGCCTCCTGCTGAGCCCTGGGACCACCTGGCCCTCAAGGGGCCCCAAGCGCGCAGTGGGTGGTGCTGGTGGGGGTCAGTGGGTGAGGCGGGGATCGTGAGGGTGGGAAGGGTGGGGCCGGATGCCAGAGAAACGCATAGCGGAAGGGGGAGTGCGGGAAGGGGTGAGGGAGGTGGCTTTCAGGCGGGGGCTGGCTCTCCGGGCATCTTCAGTGATCCCGCGGGAACTGGAAGCCGCTCCCTGGGTTCCCAGGTCTTCTGGGGAGGAAACCAGCCTGGGAGGGTGGAGTGGAGTGTGGAGACTCAACCCCACTCCGTGTGGGTCTCGAGTTTGGGCCCCCTTTCAGTAGAAGGCACCCGATACCTGTGGGTGTCGCCCGTTACCGTATTGATCTCACCACGCAGGTGTGGCTCCGTCCGAACCAGGCGAGGCCAGAGACAAGATACATCCCGGCGTGATGAAGCGTGATGGATTCCTGTGTCCCACTTGGGTGGGAGTCTGCATTGTTGCCGTTTTGGAGGAGGAGGC
Organism: Hoolock leuconedys; assembly: GCA_023748175.1. Lineage (NCBI taxonomy): Eukaryota > Metazoa > Chordata > Mammalia > Primates > Hylobatidae > Hoolock > Hoolock leuconedys. The sequence continues at coordinate 5,665 of JAKGGE010002929.1, read as the reverse complement.
TGAAGAGAGGATGCAACCCGTCCCTTCCCTGGATGTTTCTGGGTGCCCTTGGGGCATTCAGGCTGGAAGCCGTCAGCATGAGATTAAAGGCTCTTTCGGGTGGGGAGTGGGGACGGAGAGACTTGAGCTACTGGCCCCCTTGCAGGGGGCCGAGCAACGTGGAATCCGAAATCAGGATTCAGTCCTCCTGAGTGTGGCTCCTCTGTGGTGGTGGGGCTGTGAGCCTGGCTGACTCAGCTCTTGAGGGCACCGACCTGGGGATGTGTGGTCGGTAAACCACGTGGGTGAATACCCCACAGCCTTGCTTGAGTCGCCGTCTTTTCTTTGAAACGCCCATTCCTTGGGGCGATGGAGACAGCAGTGAACAAGTGCCCTGCGGCCGCCCAGGCCTCCCTGGCCCGCGCGGCTACACGTTCCTGGCGTGGAGGGCTGCTCTTCCTCCAGTAGTCCAGGAGACCGCTTTTTCTCCCCTGCCTTCCTCCCTCGGTTCCTTGCTCCCTCCCGCCCTCCCTCTGTCCTGTGCTTTCCCTCGTTTCCCTCCCACTGCCCTCTCTCTCTGGCCGATTCAGCCCCTCCCTCCCTCCATCCCTCCATCTCTGCCTTCCAAAGTCTCTCTGCCCATTCTTCGTCCCTCTGGTTCTCGGGTTTCTCTCTCTCACTGTCCCTGCCTTCCCTCCCGCGTTTGAAAGTTCAGCAAACCGGGTGTGCCCGGGTCAGGTCCTGCATTACAGCCGCCCGGGCGCTCCATGGTGGCAGCTCACGGAGCCAGCAGAGCCGCGGTTTAGGCTGACCTGTGGAGGGGGAGGCGCCAGGGCGTGGGAGGAGAAAGGCCTGAACACATGCATCGCCACCCCACTTCCCAGAGCAGTCCATTGATGGGTGGGGCTGTGGCCGAGCTTCAGTTCGACGATCGGGGCGGCGTGGGAAACACAAGCAGGGGCAGTTCCATGAAACCCAGCGCCCCAGGAGGTGGGTCACAAGCCTTCAGGCCCTCCCCACCGCCCCAGGAGCCTGGGTGCTGCGTCTCCCTCCGGCCTGCTGCTGGATGAGGCTCCTGTCGTGCCAAGGTTTTCTGCAGCAGGCAGCACACCTTCTAGAAACCGAGGCCCAGGGTAGCTTGGGGCCTTGAGAGAGCCCATGGGCTGGAACCGCCCCTCAGGGAAGAATGCAGACTCTGCTGGAGGGAGGTTTGGGGCCTTGGAGCTGGGAGACGGGGTGCATGCCAAGCAGGTGGAAACCTGGTGGGGAGGGAAACCTGGCTGGGCAAGGGAGGGGTCGTGTCTTCCCTCAGACCCCACCCACCTGGTTCCTGCCTCCTAGGACTAGACTGAGTGGGAACTCATAAAAAGGAAAACTGCAGTTGTTCCTGGACTTCCAGGATAGGGCCAGCCCAGGTACCAGCAGGCGGGCAGATCTTCTGCATCTGTAGCGGGGTTCGCGGGCAGCCACCTGGCCTCCTGTGGGGGCAGGGCCAGCAGAGCTCTCTTGCCTTTCCGCCCAGCCACCCCACGTCTGACCACTGGCGCTGCCCCCTGCCCCGGTAGTATGCGTCCTTCCCGGGCTGGGTGGAGACCCCCGTCCCGCGAAACACCGGGCCCAGGCAGCGTCCAGGTCTTCTCTCCCACCCGGAGCTCGCCCCCTCTGAACCTCCGATCCAACGTCGCTCGCCAACCCGTGCCTCTGCGGCCTCCGAGGAGCTGCCACTGTGGAGCGCCTGGAGGCTGTACGCGGATAGAAGACCCCGGGCACACAAGGGATGCTGACCCTTCCAGGCGGGATGGAAGGTAGGCACAGGTGGGGGCAAGGAGCGAGACTGAAGGGATGTGGGGCGGAGAGTCTTTGGAAGGCAGGAATGGAGGATGGAGAGTAGGGGGGGAGGAGGGAGGATTGACCGACAGAGAGGGAGGCAGTAGCAGGCAGGGGAAGACAGAGGTCAGAGGACAGGCAGGAGGTCCCGAGGCAGAACAAGGGACAGGGAGGAAGGCAGGGAAAAAGCAGTCTCGGGCTCATGGGCAGCCTCGGGGGAAAGCAGTGGCATGGCTCCCGGGCTGAGGCAGTCGGCTTATGTGAGGGCGCACTGGATGCGCCCTCGTTCAGTAGCTTAAGGAGATAAGGCAGTTCCTCAAGACAAAACGGGGCACCGGGTTGCAGTAGAGGTATTCCTGCAATAGTTTACCATTCCACACCTGCAAACCCGGCCGCTGGCCAGGCGCCAGACTGCAACCAGGCTACCGACACAGAAGAACACATAAGGAGGACTCAAGCCTGATTTCAGATTCCGACGCTGACCCTCATGGGGGCGACAGCTCAGGTCTCACTGGCCCCACCCCGCCAGGGAGTGACCGTGTTGACGGTTTGCTCGGTGCCTGCAGACCTCAAAGCCAATCCGGGGAAGGGAGGAAGAGCGGCATCTCGCCTCCCCTCAAACCGACACTTGAACACCCCGCGTTGCTTGAGGAATCGTCATCTATCATCTCAGAAAATATCTTTGATATGCGGGGTCGCTTCTGCTCTTGAACGGGGCCACGCCTCGTGGTGAACTGTCGCGACTGTTTTACCCACTGGCATCTGAGGTGTCTGGGAGAGGGGCCTGTGAAAACTCAAGACCTTACCGGAAGTTCGACCACGCCATCACCCTCCACTCAGTTTCTCCCTGCTAACGCGATGAGACTCAGGGACAACTCCAGTAACACGGATCCCTGGAGAACCCTTGAGGCTCCAGCACCCCACCAAAACACCCCTCACCCCTTCCCCTCCCCTTTCTCTCATCTCTCTCTAGCCTCTGGGCCAACCATGATCCCCCCCATCCTGCTGGCCCGGCCCCACCCCCCACCCGGCAGGCCTTTGATCATCCAGTCTTTCAGGGCCCTCTCGAGCCCGAGGGGCATGCTGACCACAGGGGCTCAGCGGCGGGCAGAAGAGGTGGAGCCAGCCCTGCCTGTGGGCCTGCGCCAAAGAGCAGCTGGCTGTGCATGACCTCCTGGCTGGACCCGGAGCGCCCGTCTTGGTGCTCACGTGGGCCTGCCAGCGGCACCCTCCCGAGCCCGAGGGGCTTGAGGGATGGCCGGAGGAGACTCTTCTGGACCCCAGAGGCAGGTGAGGCCCTCTTGGGAGCCTGCTGAGGCGGAACCAATACCTGGAGCATCACCACCAGAGCGGCCCTTGCAGACCGTGACTTTTCGGGACCCAAGCGTCAAGATCTGGTTTCAGAGCAGGTATGTCATGCCAGCTGAGGCAGCACCAGCAGGAATCCAGCCCTGGCAGGGAGGCGTGGCCCCAGCTAGAGGCAGGCCCGAAGGTGGACCTCATCACCTTGTCAGGCAGGCACTGCTGCTCCCGGTGCTTTGAAGAAGGATGGCTTTCAGGCATAAACCAACAGGAAGGACTGGCCAGAGAAGGGCCTCCGCAGGTCCAAATTCAGATCTGGTTTGGAGCCGAGGTTGAACCTGGGGACCGGGTGGCAGGGGCATGGCAGCAATGCGTGACCTGCAGCGAGACTGGGCTGTTACCCAGCTCCCTGTTTGGTGGCTCTGGCAGGCGGGGATTTTCCCTACGCCGCCCTGTCTCCTCCCGAAGGTGCCCTCTCCCACCCTCAGACGCCTCGGTGGCCTCCGCACCCCCTGAGCAAATGCCGGTGAACCCAGGGGCGCTGTGAGGCCTGCCAGGCCCCTGCACAGTGGGACAGCATGGGCCCGCTCAAGCTGGACCACAGGGCCAAGGCTTGCTTGCGTCACCCACGTCCCAGGGCAGTCCGTGGTGGGGCTGGGGACAGGGGCCCCTTGTCGCCAGGGCGGCGTGGGAACCCCATGTCGGGTCAGTTCCACCTCACCAGCCCGCTCCACCAGAGGGCTCCGCGCCCCAGCAGCAGATGCAAGCAGTCCGGGCGCCGTCCCCACCACACCAGGAGCCCGGGCGCTCGTCTCCACTCCCCTCCGGCCTGCTGCTGGATGAGCTCCTGGGATACCCAGAGTTTCTGCAGCAGGCGCACCCTTTGCTAGAAACCGAGGCCAAGGGGGAGCTGCAGGAATCGGAAGAGACCACTGGGCTGGAACTACCCCTAAGCGAGGAAGAATAACGGGCTCTGCTGGTGAAGCTTTAGGACGCCGGCTGGGGACAGGGTCGTGGCAGGATGGTGGCCTCTCTTTCGCGGGGAAACCCTGGCTGGGCATGGAGGGGCGTGTCTTCCCTCCGTGCTGACCCGCCTGGCATTCCTGCCTCCTGGGGCCGGGGCCCCTGTGAGAGACTCCGCACAAAGGAGGAGAACTGCCATTCTTTCACAGGCGTCCCGGGGATCCCAGGCAGTCAGGTACCAGCAGGGCAGGTGTGGCCTTTTCTGTGGTTCTTGAGGGCAACCATGCCTCCTTTGGGGCAGCAGACAGGCTCTCTTGCATTTGCCGCCCATCCCCTTGACCACCAGATACCCCCCCTTGACGGTATCGTCCTTCCAGGTGGTGGGTGGAGAACCATCCCACGAAACACCCGGACCCGGGCAGCGTCAAGCCTTCTCTCCCTCCAGGCTCGCCTCTAGCCTCCAAGCTCCCACCATTCAGCTCGCCAATCGACCTCTGCCGCCTCGGGCTGCCACCCGTGGGCATACAGCGGCCCTGTGCAGAAACCAGGCCGGTTTTACCCGGGATGCTTTGATCTTCCAGGTGAGCTGTGTGGAAAGGAAGCAGGGGAGACTCGAGGATGGGAGATCAGGAGCAGTTTCTGAACTTTAAAACAGGGAGGAGAAGGAGATGGAAGGACTGAAAAGACAGCGAGACAGTGAAACGGAAGACAGGGGCTTACAGGGCAGAGGGATGGCGGGAGGGATCAAGGGACCGAAGGAGGAAGGCAGGGAGAAAAAGCAGTCTCCGGACTCCCTGGAGCAACAGCAGCCCTGCTTGTCAGGGGAAAGTAACCTAACGGGCACAAAACCCTGGGCAGCTGAACCTGGTCCTGTCCGTCCTGAGAATGGGCTGTTCCCTCAAAGACAAAAACAGGAACTAGGATACTGCTTGGTATTCACCCACGTGGTTTACCGACCACAAATCCCCAGGCTGAGCCCTGCAGCAGAATGCCAGGCCGACAGCCCCGACCACCGACCACAGAGGAGCCACACTCAGGAAGACCAAATCCTGCTTTCGGATTCCACGGTTGCTCGGCCGTCTGCAGGGGGCCAGTAGCTCACATGTCTCTGAGGCCAAACCCCCCCCCAGCCTGAGGAGGCTGACCATGTTGACCGGTTTGCTTCTGGAGCCCTGCTTGAACCCAGAAACATCCAGGGGCTCGAGGAAAGCAGCATCCTCTCTTCGCCTTCCCTCCCTTACCTGCCACACCGCAGACTCCCCACGTTGTGGGACACTGGAATACATTGTCAAGTCATCACGCCGGGGATGTATCTTGTCTCTGGGGTTTCGTTCTGATCTTCGATTGGAGACGCACACCTGGGTGGGTGAGACTGTCACGGCAATGGTGACACCCACAGTGATCGGTTGTCTTTGCAGAGAGGGGGCCTGTAAAACTCAAGACCCACACGGAGGTTCAGTTTCACACTCCATCACACCCTTCCAGGCTGGTTTCTCCCTGCTGAAGATGCGTGGGAACCCAGGGAGTGGCTTCCAGTTCCCGCGGGATCCCTGGAGAGGCCCGGAGAGACAGCCTCCATGGCTCCACCCCCTCA
>JAKGGE010000413.1:0-109092 GCA_023748175.1 Hoolock leuconedys | reverse complement strand
CTGCCTCCTGCCCAGCCACCCAGTCTGGGAAGTGAGGAGCACCTCTGCCCGGCCACCCATCGCCTGGGAGGTGAGGCGCCTCTGCCTGGCCACCCATCGTCTGGGAGGTGAGGAGGCGCCTCTGCCTGGCCACCCATCGTCTGGGAAGTGAGGAGCCTGCCCGCCACCCATCGCCTGGGAGGTGAGGAGGCGCCTCTGCCTGGCCACCCATCGTCTGGGAGGTGAGGGGCGCCTCTGCCCGGCCACCCATCGTCTGGGAGGTGAGGGCGCCTCTGCCGGCCACCCATGCGTCTGGGAGGTGAGGCCTCTGCCCGACCACCCATCATCTGGGAGGAAGTGAGGAGTGCCTCTGCCCGGCCACCCCGTCTGGGAATTGAGGAGGGCCTCTGCCCGGCTGCCCTGTCCGTATATAAGTGAGGAGCGCCTCTGCCCGGCCACCCATCGTCTGGGAAGTGAGGAGCGCCTCTGCCCGGCCACCCATCGTCCGGGAAGTGAGGAGTGCCTCTGCCCGGCCACCCATCTCGTCTGGGAAGTGAGGTGCGCCTCTGCCCGGCTGCACCGTTTGGGAGGTGAGGAGCGCCTCTGCCCGGCCACCCATCGTCTGGGAAGTGAGGAGCACCTCTGCCCGGCCACCCATCGTCTGGGAAGTGAGGAAGCGCCTCTGCCCGGCCACCCATCGTCTGGGAGGTGAGAGCGCCTCTGCCCGGCAGCCCTGTCTGGGAAGTGAGGAGCCTGCCCGGCCACCCGGTCTGGGAGGAAGTGAGGAGTGCCTCTGCCTGCCACCCATCGCCTGGGAAGTGAGGCGCCTCTGCCTGGCCACCCATCGTCTGGGAGGTGAGGAGTGCCTCTGCCTGGCCACCCATCGCCTGGGAAGTGAGGAGAGCCTCTGCCCGCCACCCATCGTCTGAGAAATGAGGAGCGGCTCTGCCTGGCCACCCATCGTCTGGGAAGTGAGGAGAGCTTCTGCCCAGCCACCCTGTCTGGGAGGTGATTAGCGCCTCTGCAGGGCCACCCATTCATCTGGGGAAGTGAGGAGCCTCTGCCCGCCACCCATCGCCTGAGAAATGAGGAGCGCCTCTGCCCGCCAACCATTTTCTGGGAAATGAGGAGCGCCTCTGCCCGCCACCCATCGCCTGGGAAGTGAGGCCTCTGCCCGGCCATCCTGTCTGGGAAGTGAGGAGCGCCTCTGCCCGGCCATCCTGTCTGGGAAGTGAGGAGAGCCTCTGCCCGGCCATCCTGTCTGGGAAGTGAGGAGTGCCTCTGTCTGGCCACCCATCGTCTGGGAGGTGAGGGGCGCCTCTGCCTGGCCACCCATCTTCTGGGAGGTGAGGAGCGCCTCTGCCCGACCACCCATGCGTCTGGGAAGTGAGGCGCCTCTGCCCGGCCACCCATCGTCTGGGTAGTGAGGTGCGCCTCTGCCCGGCCATCCTGTCCGGGAAGTGAGGAGCGCCTCTGCCCGGCCACCCATCATCTGGGAGGTGAGGAGCGCATCTGCGCGACCACCCATTGTCTGGGAGGTGAGGTGAGCCTCTGCCCGGCCGTCCCGTATGGGAGGTGAGGAGCGCCTCTGCCTGGCCACCCATCGTCTGGGAAGTGAGGAGCACCTCTGCCAGGCCACCCATCGCCTGGGAAGTGAGGCGCCTCTGCCTGGCCACCCATCGTCTGGGAAGTGAGGAGCGCCTCTGCCCGGCCACCCATCGTCTGGGAAGTGAGGAGCGCCTCTGCCCAGCCACCCATCGTCTGGGAGGTGAGGAGCGCCTCTGCCTGGCCACCCATCGCCTGGGAGGTGAGGCGCCTCTGCCCAGCCACCCATCGCCTGGGAGGTGAGGAGAGCCACTGCCGGCCACCCATCATCTGGGAAGTGAGGAGCGCCTCTGCCCGGCCACCCATCGTCTGGGAAGTGAGGAGCGCCTCTGCCCGGCCACCCATCGTCTGGGAAGTGAGGAGCGCCTCTGCCCGGCCACCCATCGTCTGGGAAGTGAGGAGGCCTCTGCCCGGCCATCCTGCCTGGGAAGTGAGGAGTGCCTCTGCCCGGCCACCCATCCTCTGGGAAGTGAGGAGGCCCTCTGCCCGGCCACCCATCATCTGGGAAGTGAGGAGTGCCTCTGCCCGGCCATCCTGTCTGGGAAGTGAGGAGGGCCTCTGCCCGGCCACCCATCGCCTGGGAAGTGAGGCGCCTCTGCCCAGCCAACCCATCGTCTGGGAGGTGAGGCGCCTCTGCCCGGCCACCCATCGTCTGGGAGGTGAGGAGCCTGCCCAGCCACCCATCTGCGCCTGGGAGGTGAGGCGCCTCTGCCCGGCCGCCCCGTCTGGGAGGTGAGGAGCGCCTCTGCCCGGCCACCCATCCTCTGGGAAGTGAGGAGCGTCACTGCCCGGCCACCTCGTCTGGGAGGTGAGGAGCGCCTCTGCCCAGCCATGCATCGTCTGGGAGGTGAGGCGCCTCTGCCGGGCCGACCCGTCTGAGAAGTGAAAAGCGACTCTGCCCGGCCACCCCGTCTGCGAAGTGAGGAGCGTCTCTGCCCAGCCATCCCGGCTGGGAAGTGAGGAGCGCCTCTGCCCGGCCACCCCGTCTGGGAAGTGAGGAGCGCCTCTGCCCGTACGCCCTCGTCCTGGAAGTGAGGAGGGCCTCTGCCCGGCAATCCAACCTCTGGGAAGTGAGGAGTGCCTCTGCTCGGCCGCACCGTTTGGGAAGTGAGGAGTGCCTCTGCCCGGACACCCTTCATCAGTGAAATGAGGAGCGCCTCTGCCAGGCCAACCATCTTCTGGGAAATGAGGAGCGCCTCTGCCCGGCAACCCATCATCTGGGAAGTGAGGCGAAGCTAGCCTGGCCACCCATCGTCTGGGAGGTGAGGAGCACCTCTGCCCGGCCACCCATCATCTGGGAAGTGAGGAGCGCCTCTGCCCAGCCACCCATCATCTGGGAAGTGAGGAGCACCTCTGCCCGGCCACCCTCTGGGAAATGAGGAGCGCATCTGCCCGGCCACCCATCGTCTGGGAGGTGAGGAGCGCCTCTGCCCGGCCACCCGTCTGGGAAGAAGTGAGGAGCGCCTCTGCCCGGCCACCCGTCTGGGAAGAAGTGAGGAGCGCCTCTGCCCGGCCACCCGTCTGGGAAGAAGTGAGGAGCGCCTCTGCCCGGCCACCCGTCTGGGAAGTGAGGAGGGCCTCTGCCCGGCCACCCATCGTCTGGGAGGTGAGGAGAGCCTCTGCCCGGCCATCCTGTCTTGGAAGTGAGGAGGCGCCTCTGCCCGGCCACCCGTCTGGGAAGAAGTGAGGAGCCTCTGCCCGCCACCCATCGCCTGGGAAGTGAGGAGGCGCCTCTGCCTGGCCACCCATCCCTGCCTGGGAAGTGAGGAGCCTCTGCCCGGCCACCCATCGTCTGGGAGGTGAGGAGAGCTTCTGCCCGCCACCCATCGTCTGGGAAATGAGGAGCGCCTCTGCCCGGCCACCACCCCATCTGGGAAGAAGTGAGGAGCGCCTCTGCCCGGCCATCCACCCATCATCTGGGAAGTGAGGAGCGCCTCTGCCCGGCCACCCATCGTCTGGGAAGTGAGGCGCCTCTGCCTGGCCACCCATCGTCTGGGAAGTGAGGAGCCTCTGCCCGGCCACCCATCGCCTGGGAAGTGAGGAGCGCCTCTGCCTGGCCACCCATCATCTGGGAGGTGAGGAGCGCCTCTGCCCAGCCACCCATCATCTGGGAGATGAGGAGCACCTCTGCCCTGCCGCCCATCATCTGGGAGGTGAGGAGCGCCTCTGCCCGGCCACCCATCGCCTGGGAAATGAGGAGCGCCTCTGCCCGGCCACCCGTCTGGGAAGAAGTGAGGAGCGCCTCTGCCCGGCCACCCATCGTCTGGGAGGTGAGGAGCCTCCTGCCCGGCCACCCTGTCTGGGAAGAAGTGAGGAGCCTGTCCGGCCATCCTGTCTGGTAGGTTAGGAGCGCCTCTGCCCGGCCACCCATCGCCTGGGAGCTGAGCAGCCGCCTCCTGCCCGCCTCCCGCCTGGGAAGTGAGAGCCGTCTGCCCCATCTGGGAAGTGAGGAGCCTGCCCGGCCACCCACTGTCTGGGAAATGAGGAGCCCCCCCGTCCCACCACCCACTGCCTGGGAAGTGAGGAGCCTGTCCCACCACCCACTGCCTGGGAAGTGAGGAGCCTGTCTGCCACCCATCATCTGGGAGGTGAGGGAGCCTGTCTGCCACCCATCGCCTGGGAGGTGAGGAGCCTGCCCCGGCCACCCATCATCTGGGAAGTGAGGAGCCTGCCCGGCCACCCTGTCTGGGAAGTGAGGAGCCTCCTCCCGGCCACCCACGTCTGGGAAGTGAGGAGCCTGCCCCGGCCACCCCATCTGGGAGGAAGTGAGGAGCCTCCTGCCCCGGCCATCCTGTCTGGGAAGTAAGGAGCGCCTCTGCGCAGCCAACCATCGCCTGGCAGGTGAGGGAGCGCCTCTGTCCAGCTGCCCCGTCAGGGAGGAAGTGAGGAGCGCCTCTGCCCGGCCACAACGTCTGGGAGGAAGTGAGGAGGGACTCTGCCCGGCCACCCCGTCTGGGAAGAAGTGAGAGCCTGCCGGCCACCCATCGTCTGGGAAGTGAGAGGCTGCCCGCCACCCATCATCTGGGAGGTGAGGAGCGCCTCTGCCCGGCCACCCACTGTCTGGGAGGTGAGGAGCCTGTCTGCCACCCATCGCCTGGGAAGTGAGGAGCGCCTCTGCCCGGCCACCCATCATCTGGGAAGTGAGGGAGCCTGGGTCTCGGGCCACCCACCATCTGGGAAATGAGGAGCCTCTGCCCGCCACCCACCGGCCTGTGAAGTGAAGTTTGTCTTGTCTCACCAAACACTGCCTGGGAAGTGAGGAGCGCCTCTGCCCGCCACCCACCATCTGGGAAGTGAGGGAGCCTGCCCGCCACCCATCGCCTGGTAGGTGAGGAGCCAACACCCCGCCACCCATCATCTGGGAAGTGAGGAGGCCGCCAGGCCAGCCATTGTCTGAGAGGTGAGGAGCGCCTCTGCCCGCCACCCATCGCCTGGGAGGTGAGGAGCCTGTCTCGCCGCCCCATCTGGGAAGTGAGCTCTGCCCGGCCACCCATCATCTGGGAGGTGAGGGATCGCCTCTGCCTGGCCGCCCCGTCTGGGAGGTGAGGAGCGCCTCTGCCGGCCACCCATCTGCCTGGGAGGTGAGGGAGCCTGCCCGGCTCGGGGCCCCTGTCTGGGAGGAAGTGAGGAGAGCCTCGGGCCAGCGGCCCTGTCTGGGAAGAAGTGAGGAGCGCCTCTTCCTGGCCACCCATCATCTGGGAAGTGAGGAGCGCATGTGCCCGACCAACCACCGTCTGGGAAGTGAGGAGCCTGCCCGGCCACCCATCATCTGGGAAGTGAGGAGCCTGTCCAGCCGCAGCCTCCTCAGGGAGGAAGTGAGAGCCTGCCCGCCACAATGTCTGGGAGGAAGTGAGGAGGACTCTGCCCGCCACCCACCGCCTGGGAAGAAGTGAGGAGCCTGCCCGGCCACCCATCGCCTGGGAGATGAGGAGCGCCTCTGCCCGGCCACCCCTCATCTGGGAGGTGAGGAGCGCCTCTGCCCTTCCAAACCGTCCTGGGAAGAAGTGAGGAACCCCTCTGCCGGGCTGCCCTGGAAGAAGTGAGGAGCCTCTGTCTCGGGTCAGCCTGGCCCAGGAAGAAGTGAGGAGCCTGCCCGGCCACAATGTCTGGGAGGAAGTGAGGAGCGCCTCTTCCCGGCCACCCCGTCTGGGAAGAAGTGAGGAGCAACTGCCCTGCCACCCATCGCCTGGGAAGTGAGGAGCGCCTCTGTCTGCCACCCACCTGTCTGGGAGGCGAGGAGCGCCTCTGCCTGGCAGCCCCGTCTGGGAAGTCAGGAGAGCCTCTGCAAAGCCGCCCCATCTGGGAAGTGAGGAGCGCATGTGCCCGACCAACCACCGTCTGGGAAGTGAGGAGCTCTGCCCGCCATCCTGTCTGGGAAGTGAGGAGCCTCCTGCCCGGCCACCCATCGTCTGGGAAGTGAGGAGTGCCTCTGCCCGGCCACCCATCATCTGGGAAGTGAGGAGGGCCTCTGCCCGGCCACCCATCATCTGGGAAGTGAAGAGAGCCTCGGCCCGGTCGCCTCGCCCGGGAAGAAGTGAGGAGCCTGTCTCGCCACCCCGCCTGGGAAGAAGTGAGGAGAGCCTCTGCCCGGCCACCCATCATCTGGGAGGTGAGGAGCACCCATGCCCGGCCACCCATCGCCTGGGAAGTGAGGAGCCTCTGCCCGCCACCCATCATCTGGGAAGTGAGGAGCCTCTGCCCGCCACCCATCGCCTGGGAAGTGAGGAGCGCTCTGCTTGGCTGCCCCATTTGGGAAGTGAGGAGCCTGCCCGGCCACCCATCATCTGGGAGGTGAGAGCGCCTCTGTCCAGCCGCCCCGTCAGGGAGGAAGTGAGGAGCGCCTCTGTCGCCACCCGTCTGGGAGGAAGTGAGGAGGGACTTTGCCCTGTCGCCAAGTCTGGGAAGAAGTGAGGAGCGCCTCTGCCCAGCCACCCACGTCTGGTAGGTGAGGAGCACCTATGCCCGGCCACCCATCATCTGGGAAGTGAGGAGCGCCTCTGCCCGCCACCCATTCGTCTGAGAGGTGAGGAGCACCTCTGCCCGCCACCCACCGCCTGGGAAGTGAGGAGTGCCTCTGCCCGCCACCCATCGCCTGGGAAGTGAGGAGCCTCTGCCCGCCATCCTGTCTGGGAGGTGAGGAGCGCCTCTGCCCGGCCACCCATCATCTGGGAGGTGAGCAGCGCCTCTGTCCAGCCGTCCCATCAGGGAGGAAGTGAGGAGCGCCTCTGCCCAGCCACCCATCGTCTGGGTAGGTGAGGAGCGCCTCTGCCCAGCCACCCATCGTCTGGGAAGTGAGGAGCACCTCTGCCCGGCCGCCTGTCCGGCCTGGGAAGTGAGGAGCACCTCTGCCCGGGTCAACCCGTCTGGGAGGAAGTGAGGTGCACCTCTGCCCGGCCAGCCACTGTCTGGGAAGAAGTGAGGAGCACCTCTGCCCGGCCACCCACTGCCTGGGAAGAAGTGAGGAGCCTCTGCCCAGCCAACCCGTCCGGGAAGAAGTGAGAGCCGACCTGTCTGGGTCAGCCCCGGTCCTGGAAGAAGTGAGGATCGCCTCTGCCCAAACGCCCCATCTGGTAGGTGAGGAGCGCCTATGCCCTGCCACCCATCATCTGGGAAGTGAGGAGCACCTCTGCCCGGCCACCCAGTGCCTGGGCAGAAGTGAGGAGCGCCTCTGCCCGGGTCAGCCTGCCTGGGAAGTGAGGAGCCTCCTGCCCGGCCACCCATCGCCTGGGAAGTGAGGAGCCTGCCCGCCACCCATCATCTGGGAAGTGAGGAGCCTCTGCCCGTCCACCCATCATCTGGGAGGTGAGGAGCGCCTCTGCCTGGCCACCCCGTTCGGGAAGAAGTGAGGAGCGCCTCTGCCCAGCCACCCCATCTGGGAAGTGAGGAGCGCCTCTGCCCAGCCACCCCATCTGGGAAGTGAGGAGCCTGTCTCGCCACCCCGTCTGGGAAGAGGTGAGGAGCGCCTCTGCCCGGCCACCCACTGCCTGGGAAGTGAGGAGCGCCTCTGCCCGGCCATCCTGTCTCGGAAGTGAGGAGCGCCTCTGCCCGGCCACCCACTGCCTGGGAAGTGAGGAGCGCCTCTGCCCGGCCACCCACCATCTGGGAAATGAGGAGCGCCTCTGCCTGGCCACCCATCGTCTGGGAAGTGAGGAGCGCCTCTGCCCGGCCACCCATCATCTGGGAGGTGAGGAGAGCCTCTGCCCGGCCCATCGCCTGGGCAGTGAGGAGCACCTCTGCCCGGCCACCCATTGTCTGGGAGGTGAGGAGCCTCTGCCCGGCCAGCCATCATCTGGGAAGTGAGGAGCGCCTCTGCCCGGCCACCCACCGCCTGGGAAGTGAGAGCCTCTGCCCGCCACCCATCATCTGGGAAGTGAGGAGCGCCTCTGCCTGGCCACCCATCGCCTGGGAAGTGAGAGCCCCTGCCCCACCACCCACCGCCTGGGAAGTGAGGAGCGCCTCTGCCCGCCACCCATCGCCTGGGAAGTGAGGAGCCTGCCCGGCCACCCACTGTCTGGGAAATGAGGAGCGCCTCTGCCTGGCCACCCATCGCCTGGGAAATGAGGAGCCTGCCCGGCCATCCCATCTGGGAAGAAGTGAGGAGCCTGCCCGCCACCCATCGCCTGGGAAGTGAGGAGCGCCTCTGCCCGGCCACCCATCTGGGAAGAAGTGAGGAGTGCCTCTGCCCGCCACCCATCGCCTGGGAGGAAGTGAGGAGCCTGCCTGGCCACCCATCGCCTGGGAGGAAGTGAGGAGCCTGCCCGGGTCAGCCTGTCTGGGAAGGAGGAGCGCCCCTGCCCGACCACCCACCGTCTGGGAAGTGAGGAGCGCCTCTGCCTGGCCACCCATCGCCTGGGAAGTGAGGAGCCTCTGCCCGGCCACCCACCGTCTGGGAAGTGAGGAGCGCCTCTGCCCGACCACCCACAGTATGTGAAGTGAGGAGCGCCTCTGCCCGGCCACCCATCTGGGAAGTGAGGAGCACCTCTGTCCAGCTGCCCCGTTTGGGAAGTGAGGAGCCTCTGCCCGGGCACCCATTGTCTGGGAAGTGAGGAGCCTGCCCGGCCACCCACTGCCTGGGAAATGAGGAGCCTGCCCGGCCACCCATCTGGGAAGAAGTGAGGAGCCCCTCTGCCTGGCCACCCATCGTCTGGGAAGTGAGGAGCGCCTTCTGCCTGGCCACCCATCGCCTGGGAGGTGAGGAGCCTGCCCGGCCACCCATCATCTGGGTGGTGAGGGAGCGCCTCTGCCCGGCCACCCATCGCCTGGGAAGAAGTGAGGAGCCTCTGCCCGGCCACCCATCGTCTGGGAGGTGAGGAGCGCCTCTGCCCGGCCACCACTGTCTGGGAGGTGAGGAGCGCCTCTGCCCGGCCACCCATCTGGGAAGTGAGGAGCCTGCCCGCCACCCACCTGTCTGGGAAGTGAGGAGAGCCTCTGCCCAACCGCCCCATCTGGGAGGAAGTGAGGAGCCTGCCCGGCCACCCCTCTGGGAGGAAGTGAGGAGCGCCTCTGCCCGGCCACCCCTGTCTGGGTAGAAGTGAGGAGCCTCTGCCCGGCCACCCATCGCCTGGGAAGTGAGGAGCGCCTCTGCCCGCCACCCCCACCCACTGGGAAGAAGTGAGGAGCGCCTCTGCCCGGCCATCCTGTCTGGGAAGTGAGGAGAGCCTCTGCCCAGCCACCCCATCTATCTGGGAGGAAGTGAGGAGAGCCTCTGCCCGGCCACCCATCGCCTGGGAAGTGAGGAGAGCCTCTGCCCGCCACCCATCGCCTGGGAAGTGAGGAGCACCAGACACCCATGGCCTGGGATTTGAGGAGCCTGTCCCGCCACCCCTGCCTGGGAAGTGAGGAGCCTGCCTGGCCATCCTGTCTGGGAAGTGAGGAGAGCCTCTGCCCGGCCACCCACCGTCTGGGAGGTGAGGAGCGCCTCTGCCCGGCCGCCCCTGTCTGGGAAGTGAGGAGCCTGCCTGGCCATCCCGTCTGGGAAGTGAGGAGCGCCTCTGTTCGGCCACCCATTGCCAGGGATTTGAGGAGCGCCTCTGTCCGGCCACCCCGTCTGGGAAGAAGTGAAGCAAACCGTCAACATGGTCAGCCTCTCGGGGTGGGTTTGGGGCTGGAGAGACCTGAGATACTGGCCCCCTTGCAGAGGGTCGAGCGACGTGGAATCTGGAAATCAGGCTTCAGTCCTCCTGAGTGTGGGTTCTCTGTGGTCAGTGGGTGTCTGGGCTGTCGGTCTACGCTTGCTGGTTCGCTGCCTGGGATGTGTGTTCGGTAAACCACGTGGGTGAATTTACTGCAACCCAATCCCCTGCCTTTTGTCTTAGTGAAACCGCCCATTCCCATGGAACTGGGCGCACGAGTGCCCGCCGCCGCTTCAGTCTTCGTGCGCCCACGCCGGTCACTCTCTTACCGCTTTCTCCCGAGCTGCATATTGCTGTCCAGGGAGTTCTTTTGAGGATCTCCATGCCTTGTTGTCCTCTCTCGCCCTTGTTCTCCCTGCTCCCTCCTCTTCTGTCCTCCGTAAGGTTCCTCTATATCTTTCCTCCACCTCACTGCTCCCTCTCTGTCGGTGAGTCGCTCTCCTCCCTTCCTCCTCCCTCCCACACTCCCCTCCCTGCCTTCCAGCTTCTCCCTGCCCATCATCCTCTAGGTCTCCCCTGCTCTCTCTACCTGCCTGCTTCCTCTCCCTGAATGGTCAGCATCCCAGTGTGCTCCAGGGTTCAGGGAGAGTCTATGCATAGCTACAGGGTTCTCTGGTGGTGCTCCTTGAGGCTTAGAGGCACGGGACAGGAGTAACAGTGGAGCTGGAGGTAATGGTGACCCGGAGGGAGACAGGTCAACGCCGTCTCGTCCGTGTTTCCCGGGACGGGGGTCTCCACCCCGGCCTGGGAAGGATGCATACCGCTGGGGCGTGGGGTAGCCGGTGGTCAGGCGGGGGTGGGGTGGTGTAAAGGCAAGAGAGCTCTGCCGCGGGTTGCCCCACAGGGAGTGGCCAGGTGGTTGCACGCAACCTGGCAGGCGCTGTAGACGGACCGCCTGCTGCCACGCGGCCGGTTCCGGGATCCCCGGGACGCCCAGGCAAGAATCGCAGTTCTCCTTTGTGTGGAGTCTCTCATGGGGCCCAGTCCTAGGAGGCAGGAATGCCAGGCGGGTAAGCCCGGAAGGAAGACACGCCCCTCCATGCCCAGAAAGGGGATACCCGCGATAGAGAGGTCACCGCCCTGCCACGACCCCATCCCCAGCCCGCGTCCTAAAGCACCTCCAGCAGAGCCCGGTATTCTTCCTCGCTGAGGGGTGGTTCCAGCCCGCAGGCTCTTCCGGTTCCTGCAGCTCCCCCGGGGCCTCGGTTTCTGGCGGTGGCAAGCCCCTGTAGAAATCCCAGTGGCACGCTTGTGAGCCCATCCAGCAGCAGGCCGGAGGGGAGTGGAGAGGAGCGCACGGGATCCTGGGGCAGTGGGGAGGGCGCCTGGACGGCTTGCATCTGCTCCTGTGGCACGGAGCCCTACAGGGTCACGGACTGGGAAGGTGGAGCTGCCCCGGCTTAAGGTCTCACCGCCTCAGCGGCTCCTGGGGGGGCCCCTGGGTCCATCCCCACCACGGACTGCCCTGGTCAAGCAGGAGCAAGCAAGCCTTGCCCTGTGGCTCTGGGGCTGAGCTGGCCCTGGCTGGCACCCCATCACTGATGCAGGCCCCTGCAAGGGTCAAGCCGCTGATGTATGGTCCCTGTCCCTGCATTTTCTCAAGCGGAGGCCACCAAGGCGTCTGAGGGTGGAGACGGCCCTTCTCGAGGAGAGCCATGCATGTGGCAAAATCCCTCACTGTCAGCCACCCACCAGGGAGCAGGGTGACACCGCCAGGGGTCGTGGTTGCAGGGGCAACCCGTACGCGCCGGGCGCCTGCCACCCGGTCCCGCCTGGCCCTTCGTCTGAAAACCAGATCAACCTGACCTGGGAGGTCTGCCTCTGGCCAGTCCTTCCCCAGGGCGCGATGCCTGAAAGCAATCCTTCAAAGGCTCCTGAACAGCAGGGCTGTCTGGGATGGGGTGAAGGAGGTCTGCTTTCAACCTGTCTTGCGGGGTCAAAGGACCTCCGGCCAGGCGGACATTCTCGCTGGTGTTGCCTCAGCTATGCTGGACCTCTCGCTCTGAAACCAGATCTGACCCCTGGGTCTGTATTGATGGTCTTGACCAGTCAGTTTCTTGGTGGCTATGCCCGGTACTGGTTCCTCACTTCAAAGCAGGCCTGCAGGGCTCATGGCTCGGAGTCCAGACGGCCTCCTGGCCACCTGTCCCCAGGCTTCCTGGGAGGGTGCTGTCAAGGTGTCCAGAGAGCATCACTGGGTGCACAGCAGTATTCGATCCAGCCAGGAGGTCGGCGAGACAGCCCAGCGGCTCTGGCCCAAGGTCTACAGGCAGGGGAGAGGCTCCACCCCTTCCTGCCTGCCGCTGAGCCTGGGGACAGCCCTCGCCTCGGGCCTCCAAAGGTGCCCCAGTGCACTGATGCTCCCGGGGCGTGGTGGTGCTGGTGGTGGTGGGGGCATTTAAAGAGGTGGGCTGTGGGGGTGTGAGAGGGCAATGGAGGCCAGAAAGAGAGAGATGCAAGGGGAGAGGGGAAGGGGTGAAGGGTGTGGGTTTCGGGCAGGGTCTGGCTCTCCGGGATCTCCAGGGATCCCAAGGTGGGAACCAGGCTGCTCCCCTGTCTCACGCATCTTCAGCAGGAGAAACCAGCCTGAAGTGTGGAGTGAGTGTGGGAACCAGAAACCCTCGGTGAAGGGTCTTGAGCTCTTATTGAGGTCCCATCTCCCGCTGAAGACAACTGATGCCGGTGGGTGTCGCCGTTGCCGTGACAGTCTCACCCACGCAGGTGTGTGGCTCCCGTCGAAGACCAGAACACAACACCAGAGACAAGATAAATCCCCGGCGTGATGGCTTGACGATGGATTCCCATGTCCCGCAACATGGGGAGTCTACGGTGTGGCTGGTTTGGAGGGAGGGCGAAGAGAGGATGCTGCTCTTCCTCCCTTCCCTGGATGATTCTGGGTGCCCAAAGGGCTCCGGAAGCAAACCGTCAACATGGTCATCCTCTCTGGGTGGGGGTGGGGCCTGAGAGACCTGAGCTACCGGCCCCCTTGCAGAGGGCCGAGCGACGTGGAATCTGAAATCAGGCTTCTGTCCTCCTGAGTGTGGCTCCTCTGTTGTCGGTGGTCAGGGCTGTCTGCCTGGCGCTCTGCTGCGGGGCTCGGCCTGGGGATGTGTGGTCGGTAAACCACGTGGGTGAATACCCCATGGCAACCCGAGTCCCGTCTTTTGTCTTTGAGGAAAACGCCCATTCCTTTTTTGGGCGATTTGAATCCATGAACGAGGGTGCCCTCATATGGCTGGCTTAGGCTCCTCATAGAGTACCAGGTTATTGGATCTGAAAGAAAGAATGAGGTCTGATTGAGCTTTCCCTGAGCCTTCCTTCCCCTTGAGTCCTCTTGCCCTGTCTCTCCTGTCCTTGTCCTTTCTTGTCTTTTCTCTCCTCGTTTCACTGTCCCACCTTTCCAGCCGAGTCAGCTCCTCTCTCTCCTTCCCACTCCTTCCTCCTCCTCCATCCTCCTGTTCTTCCCAGTGTGCCCTCTCAGATCCTCCCTCCTCTAGTTTCCCAGCCCTTCCTCTCTCCACCTGAGCCTGCCTTCCCTCCCGGCTGGAAAGGTCAGCATCCCTGGTGTGCCCGGGTCTGTTCATGCACAGCCGCCAGTGCTCCACCGGCAGCTCCCTGGAGGCTGTGAGTCACGGGCTGGCAAGCTGCATGGTGGAGGAGGTGCAGAGGGCGGCCCAGCCCCTCGGGAGGGAGAGAGAGAGAAGGTCTGGACGCTGTCTGGCCCAGTGTTTCTCATGAGATCTGGGTCTCCACCCAGCCCGGCAAGGATCGAGCACTGCCTGGGCGGGGGGCAGCCGGTGATAAGGCGGGTTGGGGTGGCGGAAAGGGCAAGAGAGAGCTCTGCCGCTGCCCCACAGGAGGCCAGGTGGCTGCCCGAACCCGTAAGGCAGGCTGTAGATCTGCACGCCTGTTGGTACCTGGGCCGTCCGGGATCCCCAGGACGCCCAGGAAACAATGGCAGTTCTCCAGGCGTGGGATTCTCCTCTCACCGGCCCAGTCCTAGGAGACAGGAATGCCAGGCGGGTCAGTCTGGAGGTAAGACACGCCCCTCCATGCCCAGCCAGGGGTTCCCTCAAGGAAGAGAGGCCACCCCTCAGCCAGCTGACCCCCCCCTGCCCCCAGCCTGCCCCAAAGCTCCAGCAGAGCCCGGTATTCTTCCTCGCTGAGGGGTGGTTCCAGCCCGGTGGGCTCTTCCATTTCCTGCAGCTCCTCCGGGCCCTCAAGGTTTCCCAGGGAAAGCGCAAGGGCCTGGCTGCAGGAAACTGCACCAGGAGCCCATCCAGCAGCAGGCCCAAGGGGAGTGGAGATGAGCCCGGCTCCTGGGGCGGAGGGGAGTTTTATTTGCCTTGCATCTGCTCCCTGGGTCAGCGGGAGGCCCTCCGGGCGGCTGGGGAGATGGAGCTGCCCCGCTTGGGGTTCCCACATGCTCGTGACCTGGGGCTCCCCACAGCCCCACCACGGACTGCTCCCTGGGACGCAGGGCGCAAGGGGCACGCCTTGGACCTGTGGCCTGAAGCTTGAGCGGCCCTGGGCCAGCCCCGCGCAGGGGCCTGGAAGGCTGGACGCTGTGGGTCCTGCCTCCGGCATTTGCTCAGGGAGGCGTGAGGCCACCGAGGGGCTCCGGAGTGTGGGAGAGGCCCCTCGGGAGGAGCCAGGGTGGCGAGGGCAAAATCCCCCACTCCGCCGGGCCAGCGACCAGGGGGCAGGGTGACACCCGCCAGGTGCCATGTTGCAGGGTCCGCCTGCATGCGCATCAGCCTGCCACCCGTCCCGGTGCCAGGTCCCTTCGTCTCTGCCTGAGACGTGAATCCTGGACCCGAGAGCCCTCGCTTCTCTGGCCATTCCTTCCTCGTACATGCCTTCCGAAAGAGATCCTTCTCAAAGGCTCGGAGCAGCAGGGCCGCCTGGGATGGGATGACGGAAGTCCGTGATTGGCTCGTTTCCTTCTTGGCGGCCGGTTCCTCTCGCCAGGGCGAGCCCCGCTGGTAAGTGCCTCAGCTGGCGTGACCTCTCGTTCTGAAACCAGATCTGGACCCTGGGCTCCAGAACACCGATGGCCTGGGCCAGCTGTTCTCTGGTTTCGATGCCCGGGTACGGGTTCCGCTCAAAGCAGGCTCGCAGGGCCTCACGGCTCCTCGGGTCCATCGGTTCCACCGCCGCCCTCGCCCCTCGGCTTCCGCGGGAGGTGCCGTCAAGCAGTCGGGAGAGCTATCGGTGGAGCACCGCGACGGTGCATTCGGCAGGTCCAGCCAGAGGTTGCCAGACAGCCAGCGGCTCTTACCGGCGCCCGCAGGTAGTGGGAGGGTCAATTTTCTGTCGCAGCCGAGCCTGGGACAGCCTGCCCGCTCCCTTGAGGGGCTCCTAGTACACCGATACCGTGGGCCGGATTGCCTGCGGCGGTGGGGGCATTGGGTGCAGTGGGCTGGGGGTGGGAGGCGCGGGAGGCCAGAGAAAGCAGCAGCGGGGAGAGGGGGCAGCAGGGTGGCCGGGCGGCTGCTGGCCTCCGGCCTCCAGGCATCCCCGAACTGGAAGCCGCCCCTGGGTTCTCACGTCTCAGTGGCAGGGGAGAAACCAGCCTGGAAGGGTGTGGCGGAGTGTGGAACTGAACCCCGTGGTGGGTCTGGAGTTTACGAAGCCTCTCCACCTAACACACCGGCGCCAGTGGGTGTCGCCAGCTGCCATGACAGTCCCACCCACCAGGTGTGTGGCTCCCCCGCCGGGGCTGATCTCAGAGTGGAAACCCCAGAGACAAGGTACATCCCCGGCGTGATGGCTTGATGATGGATTCCCATGTCCCGCAACGTGGGGAGTCTGTGGTGTGGCCGGTTTGGAGGGAGGGTGAAGAGAGGATACTGCTCTTCCCTTCCCTGGATGTTTCTGCGCCTGTAGGCTCCGGAAGCAAACCATCAACATGGTCAGCCTCAGGGGTGGTGTTAGCTTGAGATACGCGAGCTACTGGCCCCTTGCACAGGGCCGAAGACGGAATCCGGAACAGGCTTCAGTCCTCCTGAGTGTGGTTCTCTGTGGTCGGTGGTCGGGGCTTCGGGGCCCAAGGCCCGCGTGGGCTGGGGCCCACGTGTCGGTAAACCACGCAGAATACCCCACGGCAAACCTGAGTCCTGCCTTGTCCTTGAGGAAACCGCCCAGTCCTTGGGCAACGGAACGGGGTTAACGAGTGAGCCGGCTGGCCGCTGCCCAGTTCTCAGCTCCTCCACTGGCGCTTACCGCCTCCTCGAGCGCTGGGTTGTTAACCAGGAGTCGAGACCCGCCACCCCTCCCTCGGTCCCTCTTTGCTCCTCCCTGCCCTCCCTCTCTGTCCCCTGTGTCCTCTGTCTTTCCTCCTCGCTCTCACTGCTCTCTGTCTGTCAGTCCCTCCTTCCCTCCCTCCCTCCAACCCTCCCTCCCTGCCTTCCAAAGTCTCTCCGCCCATCCTTCCGTCCATCTAGGTCTCCCATTCCTCTCTACACCTGTGCCTACCTTCCCTCCCGCCTGGAAGGGTCAGCACCCTGGGTGTGCCCGGGCTCCGGGGTCTGCGTACAGCCGCCAGTCGCTCCATGGTGGCAGCTCCAGGGAGGCCGCAGAGGCACGGGTTGGCGAGCGACGGTGTAGCGGAGGCGCAGATTGGGCAAGCCTGCGAGGGAGAGAAGGCCTGGACGCTGCCGGGCCTGGGGTTTCGAGGGAGGGGGGTTTCCACCCAGCCCGGGGAAGGAAGCATACTGCCAGTGCGGGGGATACCCTGTGGTCAGGCGCGGGTGCGGTGGGAAAGGCGAGCTCTGCCGGGCTGCTCCCAAATGAGGCCAGGTGGCTGCCAGCAAACCCACAAGGTAGCGGTAGATGATCCGCCTGCTGGTACCTGGGTCAGCCTGGATCCCCCGGGACACCCAGGAAAGATTGGCTCGCCCTCCTTGCGGAGCTCCATCACCGGGTCAGTCCCAGCAGGTAGGAATGCCAGGCCTGCCCGGAGGAAGAGCCACGCCCCTCCAAGGCCCGTCGGCTCTCGCTGGAAGAGAGGCCACCAAGACTGGCCACAAGGCAATTCCCACCCCAGCCCGCGCCCTAAATCTCCAGCAGAGCTCTGTATTCTCCATGAGGGTGTCTGCCCAAGGGGTTTCTTCCCGACTCCCGGCAGCTCCCAGCCTCGGCTTCTGTAGTTGCACCAGCTGCAGAAACTCTGGGCACGCCAGGAGATCATCCAGCAGCAGGCCGGAGGGGAGTGGAGACGAGTGCCCCGGCTCCTGGGGCGGTGGGGAGGGCGCCCGACAGCCAGGCTCACGGCGGCGCGGAGGCCCTCCCAAAGTGGGCCAGGAGGTGGAGCTGCCCCGGCTTGGGGTTCCCACGCCTGGCGACCTGGGGTTCTCTGCCCCAGCCCCAGCATTGACTGCCCTGGACGCGGGTGGTGCAAGGCGCTTTGCCCTGTGGCCCAGCTTGAGGGTCCTGGGCTGTCCCACAAGAGGCCCGGCCATCGAAGTTAAGTGGGTCCCATTCCCCGGCATTCAGGGGTTGAGCCACCGAGGCATCTGAGGGTGAGAGAGGGCCCTCTCGGGAGTGGCTGTGTGGCGTGCAGCAATCCCCACTGCCGGGCCACCCACCAGGAGCAGGGTGACACCCACCTGGGGTCAGGCTCTGGAGCTCGCACCCTGCCACCTCGTCCCCGGTGCCTGGCCGCTCAGTTCCCGGCAAACCAGACGTGAAACTTGGACCTCGTGGAGGCTCCGCCTCTGGCCAGTCCCTTCCCTGGTGGCGCATGCCTGGAATGCCATCCTTCTCAAAGGCTCGGAGCAGCTGGGCCGCCTGGGATGGGGTGACGGAGGTCCACTTTGCTCGCTTTCTTGCGGGTCACGCTCTCGCCAGGGTGGAGATCCCCAGCTGTGCTACCTCAGCTGGCGTGACCTCTCGCTCTGGAAACCAGATAGCCCAACTGGCTGGCCTGGGCTAGCCAGCCTCCTCAGGCATGGTCTGCACAGTTCGGGCCAAAGCAGGCTCTCAGAGGGGCCTCGCTTTGCCTCTGTCCAGACGAGTCTCCTCCTACGGCCCCGGCCCTGGGCTTCCTCGGGAGAGTCAAGGTGTCGGGAGAGCTATCACGGGAGCCAAGATGAGGTTCCGGGGCAGAGTCAGGAGGCCTGCTTTTGAGACAGCCAGCTGCTTCAATGGCTGGCCCACAGGTATGAGACTCCACCCCTGCCTCGGGCCACTGAGCCATGGGACAGCCCACCCTTGCTCCTCCGATGGCCCCAGCGCACTGATGCCCCTGGGGCAGGGTGGTGCTGGTGGGGGTGGGGCATTGGGTGAGCTGGTGAGAATAAACGGAGCCGCAGCAGACGCGGTAGCGTGAGAGGGGAAGTGGTGAGGGGGTGAGTTTCGGTGGGGCTGCCCCCTGCCCGGTCCGCACCTGAAGTTTATCCCTGTTCCCACGTGTCTTCAACAGGGGAAACCAGCCAGGAAGTGTGAGTGGAGGTGGAACTGAACCTCCATGTGGGTCTTGAGTTTTACAGGACCCTCCCGGGCGACACCATGCCAGCGGCACGCGGACAGTCTCACCACAGGTGGTTCTGTCGCAAAGACCAGAGCCAAAACCCCAGAGACAAGATACATCCCCGGCGTGATAGTTGACGATGGATTCGCGGTCCCGCAACGCGGGGAGTCTGGCGTGCGGGCTGGTTTGAGGGAGGGCGAAGAGAGGATGCTGCTCTTCCTCCCTTCCCTGGATGTTTCTGGTGCCCGCAGGGCTCCGGAAGCAAACCACCAACATGGTCAGCTCGGGTGGAGGGCCGGATGGAGCTACCGCCTCTTGCAGAGGGCCGAAAGCCGGACCGGAATCCCAACCGTCTTCAGTCCTCCCGAGGTGGTTCTCTGTGGTCGGTGAGCAGTTTGTCAACCGCGGCCCGGCCAGGCTCGTCGATGTATCGGTAAACCGCGGATGCATCACCTGCAACCCGAAGTCCCCGCCTTTGTCTTTGAGGAACCGCTTCCATTCCTTGGCGACGGAGTGGCGGAACGAGGTTCCGGCCAGTCAGTCAGTCAGTTCTCAGCCTCGCCGGCGCCTTTTATTGTTTCCTCGAGCGTAGGGCTGCTGTTGCCCAGGAGTCCGAGACCGCTTTTTCCCTTTGCCTTCCTCTCGGTCCCTGTTTCCTCCCTCCTCCCTCCCCTCTGTCCTTAGGTCCTCTTCTTCTTCCTCACTGCTCTCTTCTCTGTCGGTCTCCTCCTCCTTTCCTTTTCCGGTCTCCTCCCACCTCTGTTTCTCCTCGAAGTCCTCCGCCCCATCCTTCCGGCCCCTCTAGGCTCCCCGCCCTCTCCACCTATGCCTGCCTTCGCTCCCGCTTGGAAGGGTCAGCATCCGGTGTGCCCGGGTCTGGGTTCCCGCAGCCACCAGGTGCTCCATCGTGGCAGCTCCTGGGAGGCCGCGAGAGTCAGCGGGTTGCGTTTAATGCATAGAGGCGAAGTGTGGGCAAGCCCCGGGAGGGAGAGAAGGCCTGGACGCTGCACTGGCCCGGTGTTTCACGGGACGGGGCCTCCACCAGCCGGGAAGGGACGGCAGTGCCGGGCGGGGCAGCCGCAGTCAGGCGGGCTAGGCAGCGGCGCGATAGCTCTGCCGGGTCTGCTCCTGCACAGGAGGACAGGTGGCTGCCCGGAAACCAGCGCTTCCGCAGTAGACGGCACGCCTGCTGGTACCTGGGCCAGATCCGGGATCCCCGGGAGGCCCAGGAAAGAATGGCAGTTCTCCGTTGTGCATGCCCTCACCGCCCAGTCCTAGGAGGCAGGGAAATTGTATGGACACGCCCAGAGGGAAGACACGCCTCCATGCCCAGCCAGGATTTCCACGAAAGAGAGGCCACCGCCTGCCAAGCACCCCCATCCCCAGCCCACGCCCCAAAGCTCCCTCCAGCAGAGCCCGGTATTCTTCCCCATGAGGTGTCTCAGCCTGGCTCTTCCATCTCTGCAGCCCCCAGCCTCGCTCTCTAGGGAAGCTGCGTGCCTGCTGCAGAAACTCTGGGCACGCCTGGAGCTCATCCAGCAGCAGGCCGGAGGGGAGTGGAGACGAGCACCCGGGCTCAGTTGGGGAGGTCTTGACGTTTGCATCTGCTCCTGTGGCGCAGAGCCCTCCGGGGGCGCGGGCTGGGGAGGTGGAGCTGCCCCAGCTAGGGGTTCCCACGCCGCCCCGACGACCTGGGGTCCCTGGCCCCAGCCCCACCATGGACTGCCCTGGGACGTGGGTGGCGCAAGCACGCCTTGGCCCTGTTTCCCAGCTTGAGCGGTCCCTGGCTGTCCCACTGTGCAGGGGCCTGGCAGGCCATCAAGCTGCGGGGACCGATCCCCCAGCATTTGCCCATGGGGTGCAGAGGCCACCGCTGTGCAGCCTGAGGATGGAGAGGCCCCCTCGAGCCAGGGCTACAGGGCAAAATCCCCGCCTGCCAGGGGCCACCCCACCAGGGGAGCAGGTGACACCGAGGGGGGGCCTGCCAGGACCTCAGACAGTGCTGGGAGTGCCCTGCCACCCCGTCCCGTGCCTGGCCCTTCGCTTCTGGAAAACCAGACGCGGAATCCTTGACGCCGGAGGCCCGTCTCTGGCCATTCCTTCCTGGTGGTGATGCCTGAAAGCCATCCTTCTCAAAATGCCTGGAGCAGCAGGGCCATCTGGGATGGGGTGACGGAGGTCATGCCCGCTTCTCTTTGGCGGGCTGCCTCCCGCCAGGGCGTGAGATCTCCTGGTGCTGCCTCAGCTGGCATAAACTCGCTCTGAAAACCAAATCTGGACCCTGGGCTCCAGAACGCCGATGGCCTGGGCCAGACATTCTCTGGTGGCAATGCCCGGGTATGGGTTCCGCTCAAAGCAGGCTCGCAGGGCTTCGCTTTGCCTTGGGGTCCAGAGGAGTCTCCACGCCCCGCCCCTCAGGCTGCCTGGTGTGTCAGGAGAGTCACCAAGTGGGGAGCAATCTCACATGGCATTCCGGTCCAGCCTGGAGGCGGGCGCAGACAGCCAGCGGCACTTACGAAGGCCCACAGGCAGGGAAGCTCCACCCCTTGCCTCGCCGATAACTGGACAGCCCGCCCTCGGGAGGGCCCTGGCCTGATGTCTCCTGGGAGGCAGCCGCTGGGGTGGGGCATTGAGTGAGGTGGGTTTGGGGGGCGTGGAAGGGGTGTGGCCGGAGGCCAGAGAGACGCAGCGGAAGGGGGAGAGGGGGAAAGGGTGAGGGAGGTGGGGTTTCTGGCGGGGGTTGACCGGCCTCTCCAGACATCCTCAAGGAACTGGAAGGCCTCTCTCCCTGGGTTCCTTAGCTGCGTCTCAGCAGGAGAAACCAGTCTGGAAGGGTGGAGTGAGTGTGAACTGAACTCGCGGTGGGTCTTGAGTTTTACAGGCCCTCTCCGCGAAGACAATTCGACAGTGGGTGTCGCTGCTGTCGCGACAGTCTCACCCACGCAGGTGTGTGGCTCCCCGTCGGTGACCAGAGCGAACCCCAGAGACAAGGCAAGAATCCCCGCATGATGGCTTGATGATGGATTCCCGTGTCCCGCAACGTGGGTGTCTGTGGTGTGGCCGGTTTGGAGGGAGGGCGAAGAGAGGATGCTGCTCTTCCTCCCTTCCCTGGATGTTTCTGGGTGCCCGCAGTTCCCGGAAGCAAACCGTCAACATGGTCAGCTCTCAAGGCATGAGACGTGGAGCTACCGCCCCCGCAGAGGGGGCCGAGAGCCACGTGAATGCGGCCCAGGCTTCAGTCCTCCTGAGTGTGGCTCCTCTGTGGTCGGTGGTCGGGGCTGTCGGCCTGGCGCTCCACCGCAGGGGTTCGGCCTGGGGATGTGTGGTCGGTAAACCACGTGGGTGAATACCCCATGGCAACCCGATTCCCCGTCTTTTTTCTTTGAGGTAAAACCGGCCCCATTCTCTTTGGCGACGGATCACTTTAACGAACAGCCGGCCGCCACTCCAGCCCTCAGCTCCGCGACCGTGCTTACCATTCCCAGGCTGCTATTGCCCAGGAGCCCCAGACTGCTTTCCTGCCTTCCTCCCCGTCTCTTGCTCTCCCGGCCTCCTCTGTCCCTGTGTCCCTTTGTCTTCCTTCCGCCTCCGGCCCGGGATGGTTTGGGGTTATGCAGGCCACCGAGGCGTCTGTGCTGAGAGGGCTCGAGGAGCCAGCTTGCAGGGCAGGCCCCCGCCTGCTTCTGCCCGGCCACCACTGTCAGGCGATGAGGATTTCTGCCCGAGGCTTCCTCCCGACACACCTTCGACAGCACCCTCCCCCACGGAAGCCCGAGGGACGAGGACGGGCAGAGACCTGTCTGAGCTTCCAAGCTGTGCCAGCCCCTGCGAGCCTGCTTTGAGCGGAATCCATACCCGGGCATTGCCACCAGAGAACGGCTGGCCCAGGCCATCGGCGTTCGGAGCCGAGGGTCCAGATTTGGTTTCAGAATGAGAGGTCACGCCAGCTGAGGCAGCACCGGTGGGAATCTCGGCCCTGGCCGGGGAGACGCGGCCCCCAAGAAGGCAGGCAAGCGGACTCGCGTCACCTCAGCCCAGACCGCCCTGCTGGTCCGAGCCTTTGAGAAGGATCGCTTTCCACGCATCGCCAACAGGGAAGGACTGGCCAGAGAGACGGGCCACTTGGAGTCCAGGATTCACATCTGGTTTCAGAACCGAAGGGCCAGGAACCCAGTACAGGGTGGCAGGGCGCCGGGCGCACGCCAGGCGCCTGTGTAAACTCGCCCCTGGCGGGAAAATCCATGCTCCCACGCTTCCCGCAGGGCGTGGGATTTCGGCCACGCACGCCTCCGGGCCTCCCGGGAAGGGGCGCCTCCCACCCACAGGCTTCTGCGGCCTCCCGCACCCCTCGGCGGGCCGGAGGACCGGGACCCGCAGTGCGACGGCCTCCCTGGCCCTGGCACGGTGGGACAGCCAGGCCCCGCTCAAGCTGGTCCACAGGGCCGAGGTGCGCTTGCGCCACCCACGTCCCGGGGCAGTCCATGGGGGGCTGGGGCCAGGGGCCCCAGGTGGCCGGGACGGTGTGGGAACCCCAAGCCGGGGCAGCTCCACCTGCCCAGCCCAGCCCTCGAGCCTCACGCCGGAGCAGAAGCAAGTCAGTCCGACGACCTCACCGCCTCAGGAGCCCGGGCGAGCGGGTCTACACTCTCACCGCCTGCTGCTGGATGAGCTCCTGGCTGCTCCAGTGCTCGCAGCAGGCGCTAATCTTTCCATGAAACCGAGGCACCGGGGGAGCTGAAGGAATTGGAAGAGCCCGCCTGGCTGGAACCACTTTCTGTGCGAGGTACGAATACTGGGCTCTGCTGGAGGAGCTTTAGGAGGCGGGGTGGGCCGGTGTCGGGGCAGGGCGGTGGCCTCTGTTTTGCGGGGAAACACTGGCTGGGCAAGGAGAGTCATGTCTTCTCTCTGGTCTGAACCGCCTGGGATTCCTGCCTTATAGGTCTGGGCCCGGTGAGAGACTCCGCACAACGGAGAACTGCCATTCCTTCCCAGGCGTCCTGGGGATCACGGAGGCGGAGCCGGCCCAGATACCAGCAGGTGGGTCGTCTACTGTGCACTCGCGGGTTTGTGGGCAACCACCTGGCCTCCTCTGGGAGCAGCCCGCAGAGCCTTCGCCTTCCGCCACCCCACCCCTGCTCGACTTCAGCTACCCCCACCTCACCTCTGGCAATATGCGCCCTCCCCTCGGCTAGTGGGTGACCCCATCTGCGAAACACCAGTCTGGTCATTGTCCAGGGTCTCTCCTCCGGGTCGCTCTCAAGTTCGCGCTCTCATTATAAGCTGCTGCCTAATTGCGTCTCAGCAGCCTCCCAGCTGCCACCACGGAGCACCTGGCGGCTAAACGCAGACGACAGACCCCAGGCACACCGGGGATGCTGACCCCTCCAGGCCGGAGGGAAGGCAGGTACAGAAGCAGAGAGGAAGGGGAGACCTAGAGGGACGGAAGGATGGGCGGAGGGACGTTGAAAGGCAGGGAGGGAGGGAAGGAGGGAGGGAGGAGGGAGGGAGGGAGGGAGGGAGGGACGGAGAGAGGGAGGCAGTGAGGAACGGAGGGAATGACAGAGCGACCGACAGACAGAGGGAGGGCGGGAAGTTGCACGGCACAGAGGGAGGAAGGCAGAGAGAAAAAGCGGTCTCGGGCCTCCTGGAGCAACAGGACGCCCACGCTCAGGGAAAACAGCAAGCGCCCAGCGCGGGCTGAGGGCTCGCCTACCGTCGCTCGCCGCCGCAGGCGGCCGACGTTCGGGGCAACCGTTCACCCCGGTTCCGTCGCCCAAGGAATGGGCGTTTTCCTCGAAGAGAAAAGACGGTGGACTCGGGCTGCCGGCGGTTTTTCACACTCGTGGTTTACAGAACACACATACCCAGGCCAGGCCGAGCCCTGCAGTGGAGCGCCAGGCCGACAGTCCCGACCACAGAGGAGCCACACTCAGGACGACTGAAGCGTGATTTCGGATTCCACGTCGCACGGCCCTCTGCAAGGGGGCCACAGTCGCCACGTCTCCTCCCGCCCCTCAAAGGCTGACCATGTTGACTGTTTGCTTCCGGAGCCCTGCGGGCACCAAGACACCTCCAGGGAAGGGTGGAAGACCAGCATCCTGTCCTCACCCTCCTTGCCAGCCACCAAACTTTCCACACTGCAGACTCCCAACATTGCCGGACACGGGAATCAATCGTCAGGCCACCACGCCGGGGATGTATCTCGTCTCTGGGGTTTTGCTCTGGTCTTCAACCTGGAAATGAACGGGAGCCAGACACTCTGCGTGGTAGTGAGACTGTCGCGGCAATGGCGACGCCAACAGGCATTGGGTGTCTTCCCGGAGAGTGGGCCTGGAAAACTCAAGACTCTCCCGGAGGTTCGGTTCCACACTCCTCTCCACCATTTCAGGCTGCTTTCTCCCGCCGGAAGACGGAGCACAGGATGTGCTTCCAGTACCAAGGCCATTCTGCAGAGGTCCGGAGATCCAGCCCCCGCCCGAAACCCACGCCCCTCAGGCCTTCCCTCTCTCCCCCTTCTGCTTCGTCTCTCAGTCCTCCGGCCCCACCCCACCCACCCCCCACCCCCCGATGCCACATGCCTCAGTGCCCTGGGGCCCCTCAGAGGGCGAGCTCAGGCTGTCCCAGGGCTCAGGGGCAGGCAAGAACTGGTGGAGCCTGCCTGCCTGTGGGTCTCATGGCAGCCGCTGGCCACCATGCCTGCCTCCCCGCTTTGACCCGAAAGCAGTGGCGCAGGTCGGCTGGGGAGCAGGGGAGCCCCACAGACTATCTCTGCCGGGTCCGGCCCGCGAAATTCCCACCCGAATCCCCCACATGGTTTCCCGACACCTTCGGGATTAGCACTCGGGCCAAGGAAGTCTGAGACTAGGACGGCATGCAGGCGCACTGCCTGACTCCTGTTGTGTGCTAGAGGCTCCCGTGAGCCTGTTTTAAGAGGGAACCCATACCCGGGCATCACCACAAGAGTACCGCTGGCCCAGGCCATCGGCGTTCCGGAGCCCAGGGTCCAGATTTGGTTTCAGAATGAGAGGTCATGCCAGCTGAGGCAGCACTGGCAGGGAATCGGCTCCCGGCCGGGAGACACGCCCGCAAGAAGGCAGGCTAAAAGCGACCCCTCGGCCACCCCAGCCCAGACTGCCCTCTGGTCCCAGCCTTGAGAAGGGACGCTTCCAGGCATCGCCACCAGGGAAGGACTGGTTGGAGAGACGGGACTCCGGAGTCCAGGATTCACATCTGGTTTCAGGAACCGACGGCCAGGCACCGGTGTACAGTGTGGTAGGAGCCAGCAATACCCAGGCTGCCTGTGCGGGTTCCCCCATGCAGGTGTCAACCTGCTCCTTGTCAAGCATCGCAGGGGATTTCTGCCTACGTCAGCCTCTGGCTCTCGAAGGGGCGCTTCCCACATTCAGACACCTCGGTGGCCTCCGCAACCCCGAGCATATGCCCTCGAGGACCCGCAGTACACGGCCTGCTGGGCCCTGGCGCTGTGGACAGCCAGGCCTCGGCTGTTAGCCACAGGGCCGAGGTGGCTGCCGCACCCACGTCCCAAGGCAGTCGGTGGTGGGGCTAGGGCCAGGGGCCCCAGGTGACCGTGGAGGTGTGGGAACCCAAAGCCGGGGCAGCTCCACCGGCCCAGCCAGCGCCCCCGGAGGGCTCCGCGCGGCCGGAGCAGATGCAAGCCGTCCGGACGCAATCCACAATGCCCCAGGAGCCCGGGCTCTGGTCTACACTCCTCACCGGCCTGCTGCTGGATGAGCTCCTGGCGTGCCCAGAGTTTCTGCATCAGGCACAAACTTTCTAAGAAACCGAGGCCCCAGGGGAGCTGAAGGACTTGGAAGAGCCCGCCTGGCTGGAACCACCCCTCAGCGAGGAAGAATAACGTGCTCTGCTGGAGGAGATTTAGGACGCGGGGTGGGGACGGGGTCAGGGCAGGGCGGTGGCCTCTCTTTCTCGGGGAACACCTGGCTGGGCAAGGAGGGCGTGTCTTCCCTCCGGGCTGACCCACCTGGGATTCCTGCCTTCTAGGTCTGGGCCCGGTGAGAGACTCCGCATAACGGAGAACTGCCATTCCTTCCCGGGCGTCCCGGGCATCCCGGAGCCGGAGCCAGCCCAGTTGTCAGCAGGAAAGCCGCCTATCAAGGCATCGCTGTTTTGTGGCAACCACCTGGCCTCTGGGAGCAGCCCGGCAGAGCTCCCTTGCTCTTCGCCACCCCACCCCTGCCTGACCTCATACACCCCCCCCACCACAGCACTATGTGTCCTCCCCGGGGCTGGGTGGGAGAACCGTGTGCCGCGAAACACCGGGCCCGGGCACCATCCAGGCCTTCTCTTCCTCCCGGGGCTCGCCCCGTCTGCGCCTCCGCTTATGCCGGCCACCGCCTGGCACCCTGTGGCACTTCTGCAGCCACCCAACTGCCACCATGGAGCGCCTGGCGGCTAAACGCAGACCACAGACCCCAGGGACACCGGGGATGGTGTCCCCTCCAGGTCGGAGGGAAGGCAGGTAAAGATGGAGAGAGGAAGGGGAGAAATAGAGGGACGGAAGGATGGGCGGAGGGACGTTGAAAGGGAGGGAGGGAGGGAGGGAGGGAGGGAGGGAGGGAGGGATGGAGGGAGGGACGGAGAGAGGGAGGCAGTGAGGAACGGAGTTAATGACAGAGCCATCCACGGACAGAGGGAGGGCAGGAGGGTAACGGTCAGAGGGAAGGGCGGAGAGGAAGCGTCCGGTCCTGGAGCAACAGGACCCCCGCGCTCAGGGAAAACGGCAAGCGCCTGGCGCGGGCTGAGGGCTGGGCCCACCGTCGCTCGCAGAAGTCGCAGGGTCGCACGGCGGGGAACCCGTCACTCGGGTTTCAGCCAAGGAATGTGCAGTCTCCCTCAAGAGAAAAGACGGGGACTCGGCTGCTCGGCCGGTATTCACCCAGGCTTTACAGACCACACATCCCCAGGCCAGGCCGAGCCCTGCAGTGGAGCGCCAGGCCGACAGCCCCGACCAAAGAGGAGCCACACTCAGGACGACTGAAGCTGATTCGATTCCACGCCGCCGATCTCCGGGTAAGGGGCCAGTCGCTCACATCTCTCCGGCCCCCCAAAAGGCTGACCATGTTGACTGTTTGTTTCCGGAGCCCTGTGGGCATCCAGACATCTCCAGGGAAGGGTGGAAGACCACCATCCTGTTCGCCATCCTTTGCCAGCCTCCAAACCGCCAAACTGCAGACTCCCCACACAGGGACACGGAATCCATCGTCAGGCCACCACGCCGGGGATGTATCTCGTCTCTGGGGTTTCGCTCTGGTCTTCGACCTGGAAATAAAGGGAGCCACACACCTGCGTGTGTGAGATTCTCGCGGCAACGGCGACGCCCACAGGCATTGGGTGTCTTCACGGAGAGGGGGCCTGGAAAACTCAAGACTCTCCCGGAGGTTCGGTTCCACAATCCACTCCACACTTCCAGGCTGCTTTCTCACTGCCGAAGACGCGTGGGAGCACAGGGAGCGGCTTCCAGTACCCGCGGGATTCCTGCAGAGGTCCGGAGAGCCAGCCTCCCCAAACCCACTTCCCCACCCCGGCCCCTATCATCCCCTTCCTCACTGGTCACTCAGGCCTCCGAACCCGCCCCACCCTCACCCCAAACCCCGACGCCCCAGGCCTCAGTGCCCTGGGGCCCCTCGGAGGACGAGGGCAGGCTCTACCAGGGCTCAGCGGCAGGCAAGAAGGGGTGCAGCCTGCCTGCCTGTGGGCCGCTGGCTGTCTGCGCCGGCCTCCCGGCTGGACCTGAACGCAGTGCACAGGACGGCTGAGGAGCAGGGGAGCCCTCCGGACTCTCTCTGCCCGGGTCAGTCCGTGAAATTCCGGCCGGAGCTCCCCGCGATGGCTCTCCGACACCTTCGACAGCACCCCTCCCCGCTGAAGCCCAAGGACGCAGGGACGGGCGCAGGAGACCTCGCCTGACCCCGAGCCAAAGCGGCATCTCGCGGAGCCTGCTTTGAGCGGAATCCGTACCCAGGCATCGCCACCAGAGAAGGGCTGGCCAAGGCCATCGGCGTTCCGGAGACCAGGGTCCAGATTTGGTATCAGAATGAGAGGTCACGCCAGCTGAGGCAGCACCGGCGGGAATCTCTGCCCTGGCCGTGGGGACACGGCCCGCAAGAAGGCAGGTGAAAGCAGACCTCCGTCACCCCAGCCCAGACCGCCCTGCTGGTCCGAGCTGTTGAGAAGGATTGCTTTCCAGGCATCGCCACCAGGGAAGTATTGGCCAGAGAGACTGGCCTCTCGGAGTCCAGGATTCACATCTGGTTTCAGAACCGAAGGGCCAGGCACCCGGTACAGGGTGGCAGGGCGCCGGCGCACACAGGCGGCCTGTGCAACGTGGCCCCGGCGGGTGTAACCCTGCTACCTGGTCGGTCGCCCCGGCAGGCGGGGATTTCGCCTACGACGCCCTGGCTGCCCCGGAAGGGACGCTCTCCCACCCACAGACGCCTCGGTGGCCTCCGCAACCCGAGCAAATGCCCGGAGGACTGGGACCTGCAGTACGATGGCCTGCCGGGCCCCTGGCGCGGTGGGACAGCCAGGCCCCGCTCAAGCTGTGCCACAGGGCCGAAGTGAGCTTGCGCCACCCACGTCCCCTGGCAATCCGTGGTGGGCTGGGGCCAGGGGCCCCAGGTGTCCGGGGCGGTGTGTGAACCCCAAGCCGGGGCTGCTCCACCTGCCCAGCCCGCGCCCGCGGACCGCTCAGCATGGCTGGAGCTGATGCAAAGCTGTCCGGCGCCTCTCCCACCAACACCCCAGGAGTTCGATGCTTGTTCACACTCCACGGCCTCATGCTGGATGAGCTGCTGGCGTGCCCAGAGTTTCTGCATCAGGCACAACATTTCCTAGAAACCGAGGTCCCAGGGGAGCTGAAGGACTTGAAAGATCCCGGTTGGCTGCAACCACCCCTCAGCGAGGAAGAATACCGGGCTTTGCTGTAGGAGATTTAGGACGCGGGGTGGGGACGGGATCGGGGCAGGGCGGTGGCCTCTCTTTCGCGGGGAACCCCTGGCTGGGCAAGGACGGAGTGTCTCTCCGGCTGACCCGCCTGGGATTCCTGCCTCTAGGTCTGGGGTCCGGTGAGAGACTCCGCAAAACGGAGAACTGCCATTAATTCCCGGGCATCCCGGGGATCCCGGAGCCGGAGACGGCCCAGGTACCACCAGGTGGGCTGTCTACCGCGCACTTGCGGGTTTGCGGGCAACCACCTGGCCTCATCTGTGAGCAGCCTGGGCAGAGCTCTCTTGCCTTTCCACCACCACACCCCCGCCTGACCCCCAGGTACCCCCTACTTCACCCCCGGCACACAGCAAGGCCCCTCCCCCGGCTGGGTGGGAGACCCCGGCCTCACAAACACCGTGTCTCGGCACTGCCCAGGCTCCTCTCCCTTCCCCAGGAGTCGCTCTGCCTGTGCTCTCTGCTGCCACTGCCCACCTGTGCCTCTTCTGCAGCCACCCAGCTGTATCCATGGAGTGCCCCATGGCTAAATGCAGACCGTGTCTGGTGGCACACCGGATGCTGCTGACCCAGGCCGGAGGGAAGGCAGGTACAGATGGAGAGAGGAAGGGGAGACCTAGAGGGACGGAAGGATGGGTGTAGGGACGTTGGAAGGGAGAGAAGGAGGAAAGGAGGGAAGGAGGGAGGGAGGGATGGACGGAGAGAGGGAGGTAGTGAGGAACGGGAGGGAACACAGAGTCAACGGCTGTGATGAAGTGAGGGCAGGAGGGTGCACGGGACAGAGGAGGAAGGCAGAGAGAAAAAGTGGTCTCTGGCCTCCTGGAGCAACAGGACCCCCACGCTCAGGGAAAACGGCAGCCTGGCTGAGGTGGGCTGGGCCCACCGGGCCGCCACACAAGGGGTGGCCGAGGGGCGGGCACCCTGCTCACTGGTTCCGTGCCCAAGGAATGGGCGGCTCTTGGAAGAGAAAAGCACGGGCACTCTGGCTGCCGCCGCCCCACCTCGTGGTTTAAGGACCACATCCCCTGCCAGGCTAAGCCTTGCAGTGAGCCAGGCCGGCCAGCCCCACCACAGAGGAGCCACACTCAGGACGGCACTGGAAGCGCGGATTGGATTCCACTTCGGCCGCTCCCCTACAAGAGGCTGGGGTCAGCCACAGCTCTCCAGCCCCCTAAAGGCTTACCATGTTGACTGTTTAGCCCCGGGAGGCCCCGCGGGCACCCAGACACCTCCAGGGAAGGGGTGGGCACTCAGCATCCCAGTCTCGGCCCCTCCTTGCCAGTTTTTCCCCCAACCACAAACTGGGTAGACTCCCCAAGTTGCGGGACGGAACTACTCAGGCCACCACGCCGGGATGTAGACCGCCCGGGAGCCACAGCCTGACCACCTGAAAATGAACGGGAGCCACACACCTGTGTGTGTGAGACTGCTGCAATGCATGCATCTACAGGCATTGTGTGTCTCACGAGAGGTCTGAAAACTCAAGATCTCCTCGGAGGTTCGGTTCCACACTCCACTCCACCCTTCCAGGCTGCTTTCTCCCTGCCGAAGACGTGTGGGAGCACAGGGAGCGGCTTCCAGTACCCGCGGGATTCCTGCAGAGGTCCGGAGAGCCAGCCCCCGCCCGAAACCCACGTCCCTCACCCCTTCCCCCTCTCCCCCTTCCGCTTCACCTCTCTGGCCTCCGGCCCCACCCCACCCACCACCCACCCCCCGACACCACAGGCCTCAGGGCCCTGGGGCCCCTCGGAGGGCGAGGGCGGGCTTTCCCAGGGCTCAGCTGCAGACAAGAAGGGGTGGAGCCTGCCTGCCTGTGGACCCTCATAAGAGCTGCTGGCTGTCTGCGCTGGCCTCCTGTCTGGACCTGAATGCAGTGAAGTAGGCCGGCTGAGCAGGGAGTCTCCTCCGACCCTTCTCTGCCCTGGTCCGTCTATTGAAATTCTCGCCGGGCTCCCGGGCGCATGGCTCTCCCAACACCTTCTCGACAGCACCCTGCTCAGCAGTTCGAGACGCAGGGATGGGCGAGGGAGACTCGTCTGGACCCCGAGCCAAAGCGAAGCCCTGCGAGCCTGCTTTGAGCGGAACCCATACCCGGGCATTGCCACCAGAGAACGGCAGGCCCAGGCCATCGGCGTTCCGGAGCACAGGGTCCACATTTGGTTTCAGAATGAGAGGTCACGCCAGCTGAGGCAGCACCGGCAGGAATCTAGGCCCTGGCCGGGGAGACACGGCCCGCAAGAAGGCAGGCGAATGCGGAACCCCTTCACAACAGCCCAGACCACCCAGCAGGTCCGAGCCTTTGAGAAGGATCGCTTTCCAGGCATCGCCACCAGGGAAGGACTGGCCAGAGAGACGGGCCTCCCGGAGTCCAGGATTCACATCTGGTTTCAGAACCGAAGGGCCAGGCACCTGGTACAGGGTGGCAGGGCACCGGCACACACAGGTGGGGCCTCGTGCTACGCAGCCCCCGGTGAGGTGTAACCCTGCTCCTGAGCCTGTCGCCGCCTGCAGGCTGGGATTTCGGCCACGCCAGCCTCTGGCTCCCCGGAAGGGGCGCCTCTCCCACCTGACACAGATGCTCGCGGCCTCCAAGAACCCCCAGCAAATGACCGGAGGACCGGTGACCCGCGAGCGTGACGGCCTGCCGGGCCCTGGTGCGGGGGGACACCCAGGCCCTGCTCAAGCCGGGCCACAGGGCGAAGGTGTGCTTGTGCCACCCACGCCCCAGGGCAGTCCTGGAAAAGGCCGGGCCATAACCATGGCCGGGCGGTGTGGGAACCCAAGCCGCAGCTCCACCTGCTCCAGCTCAAGCACTCCCCGGAGCCCACAGCTTCATAGATGGAAGTCAGTCCATGCTTCTCCCCACCCCCCCAGCCTGGCGCTTGTCTGCACTCCCCAACGGCCTGCTACTGGATGAGCTCCTGGCGTGCCCAGAGTTTCTGCATCAGGCGCAACATTTCCTAGAAACCGAGGCCCCGGGGAGCTGCAGGACTCGAAGAGACCGCCGGGCTGGAACTTTCCCTCAGCGAGGACGAATGCAGGGCTCTGCTGGAGGAGCTTTAGGACGCGGGGCGGGGACGGGGTCGGGGCAGGGCGGTGGCCTCTCTTTCGCGGGGAACCCCTGGCTGGGCAAGGAGGGATGGTCCGGCTGACCACGGACTGCCTTCTGTGGTCTGGGCTCGGGTGAGAGACTCAAGACAACGGAGAACTGCCATTCCTTCCCGGCCCCAGGGATCCCGCTGAGCTGGAGCCGCCCAGAGCCAGCAGGGCTGGCTCATCAAAGGAACGCGACTGCAGCATGGGAGCACCACCTGGCTCTCCTCTGGGAGCAGCCTGGTCCGAGCTCTCTTGCCTTTCCTCACACCCCCCCCCACCCCCTGCCTGACTGCATCCCCCTGCCCCAACCCCCGCACATGCCCTCCACCAGGTTGGTGTGAGAATCTCCTGGTCTCCAAGTAAACACCGGGGTCTGGAACCTTCCAGGTATTCTTTCCAACCTCGCTCGCTTCAGAGCAAGTGCTCTCCGCCTGCCGCCGCCGCTTCAACCTAGTGTTCCTCTGCAGTCTCCCCAGCTGCATCGCATGTAACGCCTGGCTGATAAACCAGAATCTCACAGACCCCAGGCACACTGCGGATGCTGACCCTACCAGGCCAGAGGGAAGGCAGGTAGAGATGGAGAGAGGAAGGGGAGACCTACAGATACGGAAGGGTGGGTGGACAGACGTTGGAAGGGAGGGAGGGAGGGAAGGAGGGAGTGAGGGAGGGAGGGACGGAGAGAGGGAGGCAGTGAGGAACGGAGGGAATGACAGAGCGACCAACAGACAGAGAGACGGCGGGATTGTGCACGGGACAGAGGGAGGAAGGCATAGAGAAAAAGTGGTCTCGGGCCTCCTGGAGCAACAGGACCCCCGCTACCGTGGGTAAACGCCAAGCCCGGGCGCGGTGCTGAGGGAGCTGGGGCCCACTGTCGCCGTCACAAGGCCGACACTGGCTGGGCACCTGGGTCAGCCTGCCCATCGTGCTTCAAGGAATGGGTGGTCTCCTCGAAGAGAAAAGACGGGGGCTCGCTGTCATTTGCTTTTCACCCTGTGGTTTACAGACCACACATCCTCAGGCCAGGCCGAGCCCCTGCAGCTGAGCCGTACCAGGTCAGGCCAGCCCCATTAAAGAGGGAGCCACTCAGGACGACTGAAGTGTGATTTCGATTCCACGCCACTGCCCTCTGCAATGGGGCCAGTCGCTCACGTCTCTCCGGCCCCCCGAAAGGCTGACCATGTTCACTGTTGGCTTCCGGAGCCCTATGGGCATCCAGACATCTGCAGGGAATGGTGGAAGACCAGCATCCTGTCTTCGCCCTCCCTGCCAGCCTCCAAACCGCCACAACTGCAGACTCCCACCGCTATGGGACACGGGAATCCATCGCCAGGCCACCACACCGGGATGTATCTCGCCTCTGTTTCTCTCTGGTCTTCACTCAGAAATGAACGTGGGAGCCACACGCCTGCTGAGACTGCTGGGCACCCATGACGCCCACAGGCATTTCGTGTCTTCACGGAGAGGGGACCTGGGAAAAACTCATGCCCCTCCCCGGAGGTCTGTCTCCACACTCCACTCCACCCTTCCAGGCTGTTTCTCCCTGCCGAAGACGCGTGGGAGCACAGGGAGCGGCTCCCAGTACCCGCAGGATTCTTGCTGAGGTCTGGAGAGCCAGCCCCCGCCCAAAAACCCCGCCACCCACCCCTTCCCAATCTCCCCCTTCCGCTTCGTCTCCCTGGCCGCCGGCCCCACCCCACCCACCACTCACCCCCCGACGCCCCAGGCCTCAGTGCCCAGGGGCCTCGGGAGGCGGCGAGCTGTCCCAGAGTCAGGCGCGAGCAGGTGTGAGCCTGCTGCGGGGCCTCACAGGCAACATACAGACTGCTTCCGGCTGGGCTGAACACCTCACTTGAGCGGTTGGGGAGCAGGGAGCCTCGAGACTCTCTGCCCGGGTCCGTCCGTGAAATTCCGGCCAGGACTCCCTGCGGTGGCTCTCTGACACCTGGGATGGCACCCACCCTCACGAGGAAGCCTGAGGGGGCCCGAGACAGTGCAGGAACTCGTCTGATTTGTGAGCAAGGGAAGCCCACCGACTACTTTGGCCGGAACCGATACCGAACGCCATACAGAACCCGGCTAGCCCAGGCCGCCAGTGTTCGAGCAGGTACAGATTTGGTTTCAGAATGAGAGGTCATGCCAGCTGAGGCAGCACAGCGGGAATCCTTCATTGAGAGACTGGCCCTCAAGAAGGTAGTAGCGGACCCTTCACCCCAGCCCAGACGCCCCTGCTGTCCGAGAACTTGCCTGCGAAGAGATCACTTTCAAACATCGCCTAGAAGAACTGGCGAGGAGAACGAGCATAGATTCCAGAATTCACATCTGGTTTCAGAACCGAAGGGCCAGTCACCTGGTACAGGGTGGCAGGCGCCAGCGCTACCTGGCCCGGCCTGTGCAGCGGCCCAGTGGTGACACCCTGCTCACTGGGCGGTACGCCACGGCGAGCGGTACGCCCTCGCGCCCTGGCTCTACGAAAACATACCCATACCTGGTAGCTCGCTGCCCCGAGCGAAGCAGGAGGACGGGACCCATAGCGGGGCAGCGGCCTGGCGAACATCGCTATGATGGGACAACCGACCCCGCTCCAGCTGGTAAAGAGCGGTATTACTTACCACCCGTCCAGGCGATGGTGGTAAGGCTAGAGCTACTCGCGCTTGAGCGGCGTGGGAACCCCAAGCCGGTGCAGCTCCACCTGCCCAGCCAGTACCCCGGCTTTCCATGTGGCAGGCAGATACAACCCGTCGGGCGCACTCCCCCACCGCCCAGGAGCCTGAAACGGTCTACAGTCCTCACCGGCCTGTTGCTGGATGAGCTCCTGGCATGCTCAGAGTTTCTGGAGCAGGCACAACCTTTCCAAGAAACCTAGGCCCAGGGGGAGCTGAAGGACTTAGAAGAGCCTGCCTGGCTGGAACCACCCCTCAGCGAGGAAGAATACCGGGCTCTGCTGGAGTAGATTTAGGACGTGGGGTGGGGATGGGGGTGAGAGCAGAGGTAGCCCCTCTCTTTGTGAGAACCTAACAGGCAAGGAGGGGCGTGTCTTCCCTCCGGGCTGACTCGCCTGGGATTCCTGCCTTCTAGGTCTGGGACCGATGAAGGACTCCGCGCAACGGAGAACTGCCATTCGTTCCTGGGCATCCCGGTGATCCCGGAGCCACAGCCAGCCCAGGTACCAGCAGGTGGGCCATCTACCGTGCACGCGCGGGTTTGCGGGCAGCCACCTGGCCTCCTCTGGGATCAGCCCGGGCAGAGCTCTCTTGCCTTTCCACCACCCCACACCTGCCTGACCAACAGCTACCCCACGCCCCCACCCCGGCAATATGCGTGCTCTCTCGGGTTGGGTGGAGACCCTCGTCCCCTTGGCTGGGCGGGTAGCGTCAGGCCTTCTCCCCTCGGGGTCTTGTCTGCGCCTCCGCTCCACCGTCGCTCGCCCACCCGTGCTTCTGCACCCTCCCGGCTGCCACCATGGAGCGCCTGGAGGCTAAACACAGACCACAGAACCCAGGCACACCGGGGATGCTGACCCTTCCAATGTGGGAGGGAAGGAGGGAGGGAAGGAGGGAGGGAAGGAGGAAGGAAGGAAGGAGGGAAGGAGGGAGGAAGGAAGGAGG
The DNA here is from genome assembly GCA_023748175.1 of Hoolock leuconedys. NCBI lineage: Eukaryota > Metazoa > Chordata > Mammalia > Primates > Hylobatidae > Hoolock > Hoolock leuconedys. Next base: position 73,219 of record JAKGGE010000413.1, on the reverse strand, counting down.
AAGGGAATGAGGGAGGGAGGGAAGGACAGAGGGAGGGAAGGAGGGAGGGAAGGAGGAGGGAGGGAAGGAGGAGGGGCCGGAGAGAGGAGAGCTGGCTGAGAGCGGGAGGAATGACAGAAGCGACCCACAGACAGAGGGCTGGAGGGTGCACGGACAGAGGGAGGAAGGCGAGAGAAAAGTAGTCTGGGGCCTCCTGGAACATAAGGACCCCCGATATACTCCGAGAAACTGGCAGCGCCAGCGTGAGCCTGAGAGCTGAGCCACGTGCTTCCGCCACCCGCTTGTCACCTTGACAAGCCGAGAACACCGTTCGCCCAGTTCTGTAAGCCAAGGAGATGGCGGTCACCTTGAAAAGAGGAAAAAAGGCAGAGGAATGGGGTGCCGGTTTTTCACCCTCGTGGTTTACAGACCACACATCCCCAGGCCAGGCCGAGCCCTGCAGCATAGCACCAGGCCGACAGCCCCGACCACAGAGGAGCCACCTCAGGGCGACTGAAAGGCGTGATTTGTTGGATTCCCGCGTCATGACCCCTCTGGGGAATGACTCCACGTCTCCCGGCCCCCCAGAAGGCTGACCATGTTGACTGTTTTGCTTCGGAGCCCTGCGAATCTTAGACACCTCCAGGAAGGGTGGAGACCAGCACTCCTGTCTTGCAGCCTCCTTGCCAGCCGCCAAACGCCACACTGCAGACTCCCCCGTTGTAGGGACAGGGAATCCATCATCAGGCCACTGCATGGGGATATCCAGCTCTCCGTCTCTGGGGTTTCAGCTCTGCTCTTACGACCTGGAAATGAGCGGGAGCCACACACCTGGGTGTGTGTGAGACTCGCTTCAATGGCGCCGCCCTGGCGTTGAGTGTCTTCAGGAGAAGGGGCCTGGAAAACTCAAGACTCTCCCGGAGGTTCAGTTCCACACTCCACTCCCACACTTCCAGGCTGCTTTCACCTGCCGAGCGTGGGAGCTGGGGAGGCGACTTCCAGTACCCAGCGAGTTCACCAGAGGGTCGAGGAGCCAGCCCCCGCCCAAAATCCGCCCCCCTCGCCCCTTCCCCCTCTCCCCCTTCCGCTTGGTCTCTCGGGCCTCCGGCCCCCCCCACCCACCCCCCACACCCCGACACCCCACGCCTCCAGTGCCTGGGTTCCCCTCGGATAGCGTGAGACTTCCCAGGGCACCAGGGGCGGAGCAGGGGAGGGAGACTGCCTACCTGTGTTCCCTCTATAAGAGCAGCTGGCTGTCTGCCCCGACCACCCGGCCGGACCTGAACACTAAATGTGAGCCGGCTTCAGGAGCAGAAGAACCTTCAGAACTCTCTCTGCCGGGGTCGTCCATTGAAATTCGGCGGGGCTCCGTGGCTCTCCCGTGCAACCGGACCGGCACCCTCCAGCCCCGGAAGCCGAGGCGGGCGGCGCCAGGGGCTTCGTCTGGACTTGAGCAAAGCGAGGCCCTGAAACCTGCTTTGGACATAATACATAACGGGCATGCAGCCACCAAAACGACTGGCCCAGGCCGCTCCGGTGTTCAGGTGGGGTCTAGATTTGGTTTCAGAATGAGAGGTCACGCCAGCTGAGAAGCACCCGATTGGGAATCTCGGCCCTGGCCAGGGAATGCTGACCGCAAGGGTAGTAGCGGACCCGTCACCAAGCCCAGACTGCCCACCTGCTCGGGCCTTTGAAGGACCGGCTTTTCCAGGCATAAATACCAGGGGAAAAGACTGGCCAGAGAGGGCGGGCCTCGAGGTCAGAATCACATCTGGTTTCAGAACCGGAAGGAGCCGACGCGTATAGGGTGGCAGGCGCTGGCGCACACCTGAGCAGTCTGATACCAGCGTGGCTGGCGTGTGTCACCCTGCTCCTGGTGCCCCGGCAGATGGGGATTTTAGCCTACGCCCGCGCTGGCTCCCCTGGAAGGCTCTCCCACCCTCGAATGCCTTGGTGGCCTCCACTTTGACAAATGCCGAGGTCCGGTCCCATAGCGTGGCGGCCTGCGGGAGACTGGTGAATGCGACAGCCAGAGCCCCTCAAGCTGGGCCACAGGGCCAAAGGCGTGCTTAGCCACCGGCGTCCCCAGGGCATTCGTGGGGCTGGGGCCAGAGGACCCAGGTAGCGAGGCGTGCGAGGAACCCCAGCGGGGCAGCTCCACCTCCCAGCCCGGCGCCCCGGTCTCCGCTGCAGAACGAAGCAAACTGTCCAGGCGCCCTCCCCTGCGCCCCAGGAGCTGAGGCTGCACCTCGGCCTGCTGCTGGATGAGCTCCTGGCGTGGCCAGATTTTCTGCAGCAGACGCACCCTTTCCTAGAAACCGAGGCCCCGGGGGAGTTGCAGGAATCAGAAGAGCCAGGCTGGGTCCACCCTGAGCAAGGAAGAATACGGACTCTGCTGGAGGAGCTTTACGGGGCCGGGCTGGGGATGGGGTTGGCGGTCGCGGTGGCCTGCTGTGAGCAACCCCTGGCTGGGCATGGAGGCGTGTCTTCCCTCGGGCTGACCGCCTGGCATTCCTCCCCTCCTAGGACTGGGCGGTGAGACTCATAAAGGAGAACTGCCATTCTTTCCTGGGCGTCCCGGGGATCCCGGAGCCAGCCAGGTACCAGCAGGCGGGCCATCTACCGTGCACGCGCAGGTTTGCTGGCAGCCACCCTGTGGCCTCCTGTGAGGAACAGCCCCGGCAGAGCTCTGTTGCCCCTTTCCGCCACCCACTTACCCCCGCCTGACCACTGGCTACCCCCTCCCGGCGGTATCGTCCTTCCCGGGCTCGGTGGAGACCCCGTCCATGAAACACGAGGGCGGGCAGCGTCAGGTCTTCTCTCTCAGCTGGCTCGCCCCCTCTCGCCTCCAGCTCACCGTGCGGCTTCATCCAACCCGTTACTCGACACTCCCAGGAGCTGCCACCGTGGAGGCATACAAGCGTATCACGCCGAACCCCAGACCGGGCAAGCCGGGATGCTGACCCTTCCAGGCGGGAGGGAGGGCAGGCACAAGTGGAGAGAGGAACGAGAACCTAGAGGACGGAAGGATGGGTGGAGAAGACTTTGGAGAGCAGGAGGGGAGGGATGGAGGGAGGAGGGGAGGGAGGAGGACTCGCAACCAGAAGGGTGGCAGTGAGGAACGGATGGAAAGACAGAGGACACAGGGACAGAGGGAGGGCGGCAGGGAGCAAGGTACCGAGGGATGAAGGCAGGGAGAAAAAGCGGTCTCCGGACTCCTGGTGTAACAGCGGCCTCGGGGAGGGAACTGTAGGGTGCGGCGCAGGGCTTGAAGTGACGGCTGAACTACTTTCGTTACTGATTCTGCGCCAAAGCAAGGGAATGGGTGGTTTCCTCAAAGACAAAAGACAGGGACTCTGGTTGCCATGGGGTTTTCACCTACGTGGCTTACCGACCACACATCCCCAGGCGAGCCCTGTAGCGGAAGCGCCAGACCCGACCAGCCCCGACTCACCGACCACAGAGGAGCCACACTCAGGAGGACTGAAGCTGATTTGGATTCCGTGTTGGACCCTCTGCTAGGGGACCGATAGCTCACGTCTCTCCGGCCCCACCCCCATCCCGAGAGGCTGACTATGTTGACGGTTTGCTTCCGGCGCACTCGCGGGCACCCAGTAACATCCAGGGAAGGGAGGAAGAGCAGCATCCTGTCTTCGCCCTCCTCCAAACCGATACCACCGCCAGACTCCCCACATTGCGGGACCGCGAGTTCCATCGTCAAACCATCACAATGGGATGTATATTGTCTCCTGGGGTTCGCTCTGGTCTTACGACGGGAGCCCACACACCTGCGTGGGTGAGACTGTCCGCGGCAAGCGACACCCACAGGCGGGTGTCTTAGGTGGAGGGCCTGTAAAACTCAAGACCCAGCAGGTTCAGTTCCACACTCCACTCCACCCTTCCAGGCTGGTTTTCTCCTGCTGTAGACGCGTGGGAACAGCCTCCAGTTCCCGCGGCATCCCTGGAGAGGCCCGGAGAGTCAGCCCCTGCCTGAAAACCCACCCCTGACCCTTTCCCCCTCTCCCCCTTCCGCTGCGTCTCTCTGGCCTCCGGGCCCACCCCTCCCACCCCCCCAAACCCCACCTCACCCAATGCCCCACCTCCAGCACCACCACCACCCCGGGGGCATCAATGCGCTGGGGCCAATCGGTGGGCAAGGCCCCAGACTCTCCCAGGCACAGCTGACTTTGAGCAAAGGGTGGAGCCACTCCCTGCCTGTGGGCCTTCATGGAAACAGCTGGCTGTCTGCGTCCTCAGCTGGACCCGGGCGCCCGTGCAGTGCTCCCAGGTAGCTCTCCCGACACCTTGAGCGGCACCCTCAGCAAGCCAGGAATGAGGGACAGCGGGAGGAGACTAGATCTGGACCCGAGGTGAGGCCCTCGCGGAACCTGCTTTTATGCAGGACCCCATTGCCCAGGCATAAGCCACTGAGCAGCTGGCCCAGACCATGTCGGCGTTCTGGAACCAGGGTCAGATCCTGGTTTCAGAGCGAGGTCGCGCCAGCTGGGGGCAGCACCGGCGGGAGGCTCCGCCTGGCGGGGAGGCGGCCCGACAGGAGTAGCAGGCTGATGATCACCCCCATCCCAGGCGACCCAGCTGCTCGAGCCTTTGAAGGATGGCTTTCAGTCCTTCGCCCTGGGGAAGGAATGGCCAGAGTCAGGCAGGCCACCCAGGGCCAGGATTCACGTCTGGTTTCAGAACAGCAGAGGCCAGACGCCCCGGGACCCGGAGAGCAGGAGGCGCCTTGGCCTTGCCAGGCGGCCCCTACCTTGACCCTCCCGAGCGTCACCTACTCCCTGGTGGGTGGCCCGGCGGGGATTTGCCCTATGCAGCCTGGCTCCTCCAGAGGTGCCCTCTCACACTCAAGGCGCCTGGGGTGGCCTCCGCGCCATGAGCAATGCCCTGGGACAGGATCCAGCAGCAGGGCTGGCACTCCGGGCCCCACAGTGGGACAGCCAGGAGGCCCGTCCAGCTAGACCCACAGGGCCAGGCGTGCTTAAGCCACCCACGTACAGAACCTTGGTCTGTGGTGGGGCTGGGGTCAGGAGCCCCAGGTTGCCAGGCCCGGCGTGAACCCCAAGCCGGGGGCAGCTCCACCTCCCCAGCCCTTTGTTGGGCAGGAGGGGCTCCGCCGCAGGGAGGAAGATGCAAACACGTCGGGCATCCTCCCGCCCCGGAGCCTGGGCGCTCATCTCCTCCCCTCGACCTGCTACTGGATGAGCTCCTGGCATGCCAGGTTTCTGCAGCAGGCGCACCCTCTCCTAGAAACCGGGAGGCCCAGGGGTAGCTGCAGGGAATGGGAAGGACCCACAGGGCTGGACCACCCCTCAGCGGGGAAGAATACCAGGCTCTGCTGGAGGGAGGGCTTTGGGGCCTTGAGACTGAGGGAGACGGGGTCCTTGACTGCAGTGGCCTTTCATGGAGACCCCTGGCTGGGCATGGAGGCATGTCTTCCCTCAGGCTGACCCGTAGCATTCCTGCCTCCTGAGCTGGACCCAGTGAGAGACTCCGCACAAAGGGGGAGAACTGCCACATTCTTTCCTGGGTCAGGGATCCAGACAGGCAGGTACAGCAAGCCAGTGGTCCTGCACGCCACTTAGCCAGCGGGTTTGTCAGGCAACCACCTGGCCTCCAGTGGGAGCAGCCCTGGCAGAGCTCTCTTGCCTTTCCGCCAACCCACCCCATGACCACCGGCCACACGCCCGGCAGTGTCGTCCTTCCGGGCTGGGTGGAACCCCGTCCCATGAGGCTGCAGGGCCCGGGCAGGCGTCCAGGCCTTCTCTCCTGTGAGGGATGGCAGCCTCTGCAGCCTCCCTCCGTCGCTCGCCAGCCGTTGCCTCTGCGGCCTCCCAGGAGCTGCCACCGTGGAGAGCCTGGCGATGTCACATGAACCAGACCCCGGGAACACCACGGGATGCTGACCCTTCAGAGGGAGGGGAGGGAGCAGGCACAGGTGGAGAGAGGAACGGGAGACCTAGAGGATGGACAGATGGTGAGGAGAGAGATTTTACTAGCAGGGAGGAGGAGGAATGGAGGGAGGAAGAGGTGGGATGGACTGACCCGACAGAGAGGGAGGCAGTGAGGAACGGAGGGAAAGACAGAGGGACACAGGGACAGAGGGAGGCGGGGAGGAGGAGCAAAAGGGACAGGAGAAAGGCAGGAGAAAAATCGGTCCTCAGGACTCCTGGAGCAGCAGCAGCCCAGCCCGGGGGAAAGCAGTGGGGAGCCAGCAGGCTGGGGTCTGGTGACAGTGGAGACACTGGGTTCGCCCGTTCCAGTCCTTAAGGAATGGTGAGTTTTCCTCAAGAGACAAAGGAAGCAGGGACTCGGGTTTGCCGTGGGGTGACTGCCGTGGTTTACCATTCCACAGATCCCAGACCGAGCCCCATGGCAGGGGAAGCCAGACCGACAGCCCGACCACCGACCACAGGAGCCACACTCAGGAGGACTGAGAGCCATTTGGTTCCATTAGCTCGGCCCTCTGCAGGGGGCAGTTCTCCACGATCTCTCGGCCCCTACCCCCCCACCCGAGGCTGACCATGTTGTGGTTTTACTTCCAGGGCCTGCGTCACCCAGAAACATCCAGGGAAGGGAGGAAGAGCAGTCTCCTGCGCCGTCCTCGTCCTCGGGCTTCCATGGGGAGGGTGCTGTCTGAGGTCGGGGAGAGCCATGAGGCCCGGCGGAATTTCGCAGGAGCCAGGACCCGGGGCAGGAGGGTCTGGAGGGCTCCCCTGCTCCCCAGCCAGCCTGCGCACTGCATTCAGGTCCAGCCAGGAGGCCGGCGCAGACAGCCAGCAGCTCTTATGAGGGCCCACAGGCAGGCAGGCTCCACTAGCGCCTTTGGAGCCCTGGGACAGCCTGCCCTCGCCGAGGGGCCCCAGGGCACTGAGGCCTATGGGGTGGCGTCGGGGTGGGGTGTGGGTGAGGTGAGACCAGAGCCTGAGATGAAGTGGAAGGGGAGAGGGTGAAGGGGTGAAAGAGGCCATGTGTTTGGGCAGGGCTGGCTCTCATCTGCAGAATCCCAGTTGCAGGCTGCTCCCTGTTCCCAGCGTCTTGACGGGAAAGCAGCCTGGAAGTGTGGAGTGGATTGTGGAACCGAACCTCCAGGAGAGTCTTGAGTTTTCCAGGCCCCCTCTCGTGGGAGCATGTGCTGTAGGCGTGGCCTTTGGCGCAACAGTCTCAAACACGCAGGTGTGTGTGAAACCACGTTCATTTCCAGGTCGAAGACCAAGGCGAAACCAGGGCAGGGGCCATCCGCGGCATGGTGGCCTGGCGGTGATGGATTCCCGTGTCCGCGCAACAGTGGGGGAGACTGCAGTTTGGCGGTTTGGAAGGCTGGCAAGTAGAAGACAGGATGCTGGTCTTCCACCCCTTCCCTGGAGGTGTCTGGTTCCACTTGGGGCTCAAGCTCAAACAACCAACATGGTCCAGCCGAGGGGGCAGGAAGGCGTGGCTGACTGGCCTTGCCTCGGAAGAGACGGCGGCGTGGAATCGAAATCCGCTTCCAGTGGAGTCCTGAGTGTGGCTCCTCTGTGAGCCGGGGCTGTAGGCACCAGCGGCTCAGCTGCAGGGGCCGCCTGGCCTGGGGATGTGTGGTCTGTAAACCACGAGGGTGAAAACCCGACTGCAGCCCGAGTCCCCCGTCTTTTCTCTTCGAGGAGACTGCCCATTCCTTGGGCGACGGAACCTGGGCGAACAGGTGCCTCGCCCGTCTGCCGCCGCGGCGGCGATCCACGGTGGGCCCAGCCCTCAGCCCGCGCCTGGCGCTTGCCGTTTTCCCTGAGCGTGGGTGTCCTGTTGCTCCAGGAGGCCGGACCGCTTTTTCTCTCGCCTTCCTCCCTCTGTTCCGTTGCGCCTCCCACCCTCCCCTCTGTCGTGGAGTGCGGCTCTGTCATTCCCTCAGGTTCACCGCTGCCTCCCTCTCTCATTTCCCTCCTCCCCTTTCTCCATCCCTCCTCCCTCTTTATATCCTTCCCTCACTCTCCCTTCCAATCCTCTGCCCACCCTTCCGTTTCTCTAGGTCTCCTTTTCCTCTCTCCGTCTGTACCTGCCTTCCCTCCGGCCTGGAAGAGTCAGCATCCCCGGTGTCCCTGGGGTCTGTGATCTGCGTTTAGCCCCCAGGCCCTCCATGGTGGCAGCTGGGAGGCTGCAGAGGCACGGGTGAAGCGGCAGTGGCGGGAGGCGCCAGACAGGTGAGCCCCGGGAGGGAGAGAAGGCCTGGATGGTGCCCGGGCCCGGTGTTTTGCCGGATGGGGGTCTCCCACCCAGCCCGGGGGAGGACGCATATTGCCGGGATGGTGGAGGTGGGTAGCAGGGGTCAGGTGGGGGTGGGGTGGTGGAAAGAGCAAAGAGAGCTCTGCCCGGGCTGCTCCCAGAGAGGAGGCCAGGTGGTTGCTAAACCTCTTGATAGGCGACCCTGCACGGTACCTGGGCGAGCTCCGGCTCCGGGATCCCTGGAACCGGAAGGGGCAGGTTCTCCGTTGTGCAGAATACTCACCCAGACTGAACCTAGAAGGCAGGAATCCCAGGCAGGTCAGTCCTGGAGGGAAGACACGCCCCTCCTTGCCCAGCCAGGGGTTCCCCATGAAAGAGAGGCCACCGCCCTGCCCCAACCCCGTCCCCAACCTGCGTCCTAAAGCTCCTCCAGCAGTATTCTTCCTCGCTGAGGGTGGTTCCATCAGGCGAACAAGTCCTTCAACCCCTCAGGCCTCGGTTTCTAGAAGGTTAAGCCTGATGCTGAAACTCTGGGGACGCCAGGAGCTCATCCAGCAGGAGGCCGGGTGGGAGTGTAGACAAGCCTGCCCTGGGGCTGTGGGAGAAGCGCCGGACTGACTTGCATCTGCACTGGCGAGGCGCCTCGCGAAGCGTGGGCACAGGCAGGTGGAGCTGCCCCGGGTTGGGGTTCCCACGCAGCCCCGGCCACCTGGGCACCTGTCCCCAGCCCCACCACGGACTGCCATGGGACGTGGGTGGCTCTTCTCAGCCCTGGCCCAACTTGGCTGGTCTGACTGTCCCACCGCGCGGGCCAAGCGACCATCGAGGCTGGGTCCAGTCCCTCCGGGCATTGCTGCGTGGTGCGGAGGCCACAGGTGTGCTGTGGGTAGAGGCGCCCTTCGGTGATAACCAGGGCAGCGTTGGCATCCCTGCCGGCGGGGCGGCCGAACGGGAGCAGGGGTTGGCGCCCGGGGGGCAGCGTTGCACAGACCGTCTGTATTGTGCGTAGCGCTTCCACCCTTACCGGTTGCCCACCAACCCGGTTCTGAAACCAGATGTGAATCCTGGACGGAGGCCCGTCTTTCTGGCCGGTCCTTCCCTTGTGGCAATGCCTGGAAAGCGATCCTTCTCAAGGCTGGACCAGCAGGCGGTCGGGCTACAAGTGACAGGGTCGCTTTAGCCCTGCCTACTTGGGGCCCCATTATACCCGGCCAGGGGCAGAGATTCCCACCGGTGCAACCTCAGCTGGCATGACCTCTCATTCTGAAACCACATGTCGGACCCTACAGACTCCGGGCAGCCGATGACCTGGGCCAGTCGTTCTCTAATTGGCGATGCCGGATGCAGTTCCGCTCACAGGAAGTCCTGGGGCCTAAGCTTTGGCTCAGGGATTGAACGAGTCTCCTGCGCCCGTCCTGGGTCTCGGGCTTCCTTGAGAGGGGGTGCTGTCCAGTGTCCCGGAGAGCCATCGCGGGAGACCCGGCAGAATTCCCGCAGGGCGGAGCAGGGCAGAAGAGTCAGAGGACTCTATGGTGCCTCGTTCAGGTGAGCGGGTGGCGAACAGACAGCCAGCAGCTCTTATGGGGGAGCCCACAGGCAGGCAGGCTCCACCCCTTCTTGCCTGCCGCTGAGCCCTGGGACAGCCCGCCCTCATCCTCCGAGGGGCCCCAGGGCACTGAGGCCTGGGGAGTCGGGGGGTGAGGTGTGGGTGGGGGCGGGGCCGGAGGCCTGAGAGCCGAAGCAGAAGGGGGAGAGGGGGAAGGGGTGAGGGGCATGGGTTTCGGGCGGGGGCTGGCTCCCGACCCTTGCAGGAATCTCCGAAATTGAAGCCTCTCCTGTGCCCCCAATGCCCTTCGCAGGGGAGAAAGCAGCCTGAAAGGGTGGAGTGGAGTGTGGAACCGAACCTCCGGGAGAGTCTTCAGTTTTCCAGGCCCCCTCTCCGTGAAGACACCCAATGCCTCTGGGCGTCGCCGTTGCCGCGACAGTCTCAAACACGCAGATGTGTGGCTCCCGATACATTTCCAGGCCGAATAGGCAGAAACAGAGCGAGATACATCGGCGTGGGTGGCCTGGCGATTGATTCCGTGTCCCGCAATGTGGGGAGTCTGCAGTGTGGAAAGTTTGGTGGCTGGCAAGGAGGGCGAAGACAGGATGCTGGTCTTCCACCCTTCCCTGGAGGTGTCTGGGTGCCCGCAGGGCTCCGGAAGCAAACAGTCAACATGGTCAGCCTTCGGGGCGGGAGGCGTCGAGCAGCTGGCCTGCCACAGAGGAATGACGGCGGTGGAATCGGGAAATCCGCCTTCTGGTCGTCCGGAATGTGAAGCTCCTCTGACAGTCCGGTGCTCAGCCGGGACTGGGCGACTCTGCTGCAGAACCGACACGGCCTGGGGATGTGTGGTCTGTAAACCACCAGGGTGATAACCCGACGGCAGCCCGAGTCCCCCGTCTTTTCTCTTCGAGGAAACCTCAAATTCCTTGGCTGACCAGACAGGCTGACAGGTGCCCTTCCCGTGTTCGACCTTGTGGCGAGAGAGATGAGTGGGCCAGAGCCTCAGCCAGCATGATGCACTGCGTTCCCCTGGCCAGCGGGGTTCCTGCTCTGCTCAGGAGGCCAGACTGCTTTTTCTCTCTGTCTTCCTCCCTCTGTCCCGTGCACCCTCCCGCCCTCCCTCTGTCCGTGGGTCGCTCTGTCATTCCCTCCGTTCCTCACTGCCTCCCTCTTTCCCTCACTCCCTCCCTTTCAATGTCCCTCCGCCCATCCTTCGTCCCTCTAGGTCTCCCCTTCCTTTCTCCATCTGTACCTGCCTTCCCTCCGGCCTGGAAGGGGTCAGCATCCCCGGTGTGCCTGGGGCCTGTGGTCTCGCAGTTTGGCAGCCACTGAGCTCCATGAGGTGGCAGCTGGGAGGCTACGGGGCAGGATGAGCCCGGCGGAAGCGGCATGTGGGAGCCTGAACTGGGCGGGAGCCAGGAGGATGATAGAGGAACCCTGGACAGTGCCGAGACCCGGCCAGGTCATCCCACCAGGACCATGTGCGGATTGAGATGAGGGGGTGGCTAGGGGTCAGGCCCGGGGTGGGGTGGCGGAAGACAAGAGAGCTCTGCCAGACCCGGCCTCCCTTGCCAGAAGAGGCCAGGTGGTTTGCCATAAAACCCTTTATCTGCCTTGATGAGCGAGCCTACTGCAGACACCTGGGGCTGGCTCTGGCTCAGTTCCCAGGGGCAGCCAGGGAAGGAATGGTTCCTCCATGGTCTTGAGGTCTACTCGCAGTTGGGCTAGGGCGGAATCCAGGTTCGACTGGAGGAAGACATGCAGCCCTCAACTCAGGGGTTCCCAGCGAAAGAGGCCACCCGCCCTACTTAGATCCCACCCCGGCGTCCTAAAGCTCCTCCAGCAGAGCCGGTATTCTTCCTAAGCTGAGGGGTGGTTCCAGCCAGGCGGGCTCTTCCAAGTCCTTCAGCTCCCCCGGGGCCTCAGTTTCTTGGAAAGGTTGCGCCTGATGCAGAAACTCTGGGCATGCCAGGAGCTCATCCAGCAGCAGGATGGTGGGGAGTGTAGACCAGCACCCGGGCTCCTGGGGCGGTGGGGAGTGGGTCCGGACGGCTTCCATCTGCTCCGGCCGCGTGGATCGCTCCAGGGGCGCGGGCTGGGCAGGTGGAGCTGCCCCGGCTTGGGGTTCCCACTCCACCCCGGCCACCTGGGGCTGGCTTCCAACCCCACGGACTGCCCGGTGCGTGGGTGGCGCAAACACCTCGGCCTGTGGCCCAACGGCGGGGCCTGGCTGTCCCGCCCAGGGCCCGGCAGGCCCGTCAGCTGTGGGTCCCGGTCCCGGGCATTTGCTTTCGGGGGTCTTGCGGAGAGCCACCCGGCGTCCTGAGGGTGGGGAGGCGCCCCTTCGAGAGCCAGGGCAGCGTGGTAATCCCGTGTGTGGGGCGACCCGACATGGGAACGGGAATTTACCGCGATGCCGGGGGCCCGCGTTGCACAGGCGCCCTCACAATGCGCCCGGCACCCTGCCACCCAGTCCCAGGTGCCTGGCCGCCCGGTTCTGAACCAGATGTGAATCCTGGACTCTGGGAGGCCAGTCTCTCACAGCCAGTCCTTCCCTGGTGGTGATGCCTGGAAAGCAATCCTTCTCCAAGGCTCCGGACCAGCAGAGGCGGTCTGGAAAGGCTGGGCTGTGAGGGTCGCTTTGGCACCTGCCTTCTTGCCCGGGCTGCGTCTCCTGGCAGGGCAGAAAATTCCCGCGGTGCTGCCTCAGCTGGGCGTGACCTCTCTTTCTGAAACCAAATCTGGACCCTGGGCTCGGGCGCCCGATGGCTAGACCCAGCTGTTCTCTAATTGGCGATGCCGGATGCCAGTTCCACTCGAAGCAGGCTCGCAGGGCCTCACTTTGCTCAGGGGTCGAACAGGTCTCCTGCGCCGTCTGCGTGCAGGCTTCAGCGGAGGTGCTGTCGAGGTGTGGAGAAACCATGTGGAGACCCGACCTGTGTGAATTTCAGGGCAGGACCCGAGCAGACAGGGCTCTGAGGAGGGCTCCCCTGCTCCCCAGCTTGACCTGGGCACTGCGTTCAGGTCAGCGGGGAGGCCAGCGCGAACAGCCAGCAGAAGCTCTTATGAGGAGCCCCTGGGCAGGCAGGCTCCACCAGTTCTTGCTGCCACTGAGCCTTGGGACAGCCAGCCCTGCAGCCCTCTGAGGGAACCCCAGGGCACTGAGGAGCCTGCTGGGGCGTCGGAGATGAGATTGGTGTGGTGGGGCGGAGGCTGAGGTGGCGGAGGAAGGGGGAGGGGAGAGGGGAAGGGGTGAGGGGCGTGGGTTTGGCGAGGCGGGGGCTGGCTCTAGGGACCTCTGCAGGAATCCCTTGGTATGAAGCAGCTCCCTGCTCTAGCATCTTGACAGGGAAGCTGGCCTGAAGGGTTGGAGTGGAGTGTGGAACCGAACCTCCGGAGAGTCTTCAGTTTTCCAAGGCCCCCTCTCCGTGAAGACACCCAATGCCTGTGGGCATTAAGCCCGTTGCAGCGACAGTCTCAAACAACATGAGTGTGTGGCTCCCACGTTCATTTCCAGATTAGAAGACCAGGCCCAGGCGACGAGATACATCCCAGTGGTGGCCCCTGTGATTGATTCCCGTGTCCATAATGTGGGGAATTCTGCAGTGGAAGTTTGGTGGCTGGCAAGGGAGGCGAGAAGACAGGATGCTGGTCTTCCACCCTTCCCTGGAGGTGTCTGGGTGCCATGGGCCTCAGGCTGGGAAACAGTCAACATGGTCAGCCTTTGCCGAGGGGGGGCGGGGGAGACGTGGCGACTGGCCCCACAGAGAGAGACCCACGGCGACCGTGAGTCGAGAAATCACCTTCCCAGTGTCGTCCTGAGTGTGGCTCCTCTGTGAGCCGGTGCTGGCCGGGACTGGCTCTGCTGCAGGGGGCTCAGCCTGGCCTGGGGTGGTCTGTAAAACCACGAGGGTGAAAACCAGCGGCAGCTTAGTCCCCGTCTTTTTCTCTTAGAAGCCGCCCATTCCTTGGGCAGCCGGAACCGGGCGAGCCAGTTGCCCCGCCCGTCGACGCCGCTGACGGCGAGCAGCGAATGAGCAGGCCTCAGCCCGCGCCGGGCGCTTACCGTTTTCCACTGAGCGCGGTGGTCCTGTTGCTCCAGGAGGCCCGAGACCGCTTTTTCTCTCTGCCTTAATCCCTCTGTCCCGTGCACCCTCCTGCTCTCCCTCTGTCTGTCCGTCGCTCTGTCATTCCTCGTTCTCCTGCCTCCTCTCTCCGTCCCTCCCTCCCTCCTTCCTTCCCTCCCACCCTTCCAAAGTCCGTCCGCCCATCCTTCCATCCCTCTAGGTCTCCCGTCCCCCTCTCCATATGTACCTGCCTTCCCTCCGGCCTGGAAGGGTCAGCATCCCCGGTGTGCCTGGGGTCTGTGGTCTCGTTTGCCCCGGGGCTCCATGAGTGGCGCTGGGAGGCTGCAGAGGCACGGTTGGGCGAGCGATGGCGGAGAGGAGGCGCAGACGGGGCGAGTCCCGGGAGGGAGAGAAGGCCTGGACGCTGCCCGGCCCCGGTGTTTCGCGGGACGTGGGTCTCCACCCTGCCCGGGGGAGGACCCATATTGCCGGGGTGGGGGCGGGGTAGCTGGTGGTCAGGCGGGGGGTGGGGGTGGCGGAAGGCAAAGAGGGCTGCTCCCAGAGGGGAGGCTACGGCGGCTGCCGCTAAACCCACCCAGCGTCTTGCGTGAGCAGCCACCTGCTGGTACCTGGGCCTGCTCCGGCTCCGGGATCCCCGGGACGCCCTGGAAGAGTGGCGTTTCGTTGTCGCGGTCTCTCCTGGCCTTTAGGCCAGAGGCAGGAATCCCAAGCGGGTCGGCGGGGAGGGGCCGCCCCTCCTTGCCCAGCCAGGGTTTCCCCGCGAAAGAGAGGCCACCGCCCTGCCCCGACCCCGTCCCCACCCCGAGTCCTAAAGCTCCTCCAGCAGAGCCCGGTATTCTTCCTCGCTGAGGGGTGGTTCCAGCCAGGCGGGCTCTTCCAAGTCCTTCAGCTCCCCGGGGCCTCGGTTTCTAGGAAGGTTGCGCCTGATGCAGAAACTCTGGGCACCAGGGAGCTCATCAGCAACAGGCCGTTGAGTGCAGACAAGCGCAGGCTCCTGGGGCTGTGGGGAGGGGCGCCCGGGCGGCTTGCATCTGCTTCTGGCCGCCCTTGGGCTCAGGGGAGCACAGGCTGGCAGGTGGGGCTGCCCCGGCTTGGGAGTTCCCCACGCCGCCCCAGCCACCTGGGGCCCGCCCGGCTAGCCCACCCTGTGGACTGCCCTGGGACGTGGGTGGCATCTCATTTCATCTCATTTCATCTCATCTCATTTCATCTCATCTCATTTCATCTCATTTCATCTCATCATTTCATCTCATCATTTCATCTCATCTCATTTCATCTCATCATTTCATCTCATTTCATCTCATCATTTCATCTCATTTCATCTCATCATTTCATCTCATCTCATTTCATCTCATCATTTCATCTCATCATTTCATCTCATCTCCTCATTTCATTTCATCTCATTTCATCTCATATTTCATCTCATCATTTCATCTCATCTCATTTCATCTCATCATTTCATCTCATCATTTCATCTCATTTCATCTCATCATTTCATTTCATTTCATCTCATTTCATTTCATCTCATTTCATCTCATCTCATTTCATCTCATCATTTCATCTCATCTCATTTCATCTCATCATTTCATCTCATTTCATCTCATTTCATCTCATATTTCATCTCATTTCATCTCTCATTTCATCTCATTACATTTCATCTCATCTCATTTCATCTCATCATTTCATCACATCTCATCTCATCATTTAATCTCATTTCATCTCATCATTTTATCTCATCATTTCATGTCATCATTTCATCACATCTCATTTCATCTCATTTTATGTCATCATTTCATCTCATCATTTCATCTCATCATTTCATCTCATTTCATCCATCATCTCATTTCATCTCATTTCATCTCATCTCATTTCATCTCATTTCATCTCATTTCATTTCATCTCATTTCATCTCATCATTTCATCTCATTTCATCTCATCTCATTTCATCATTTCATCTCATCATTTCATCTCATTTTATGTCATCATTTCATGTCATCATTTCATCACATTCATCTCATCTCATTTCATCTCATCATTTCATCTTATGATTTCATCTCATCTCATCATCTCATTTCATCTCATTTCATCTCATTTCATCTCATCATTTCATCTTATCATTTCATCTCTCAGAAAATGTTCTTTCATATCCATCTTACAAGATGAGAGACCTTTTAACATCTTCCATTCAGATGTGATAGCAGTAATGGAAAATATTCCAGCTTCATGAATATCGTGATACAAATAGTTATCCGTCTAACCTCTTTCAGTGCCAAATGTTTACTTTACTCAGTGAGTTACTCAGTTGACTGGTAATTTCTTCTGAAATCACAAATGACAGGATCAGAGGTCTGGCTATTGTCTGTATCTCATATGACTCCCAGTGCAGACAATTGTATCTATGTAGCACAGACATTTGAAAGGATTGACTTCCTGCCTAGAATAGTTTCTGCTGTGCTTCTTATCCTTCTTGTGGAGATTTCAGATGATCTGAATTGCTTTTCTAACTTAAGAAAAAACTCAACAATTCTCCCACATGAGAGGAAGGTAAACTGTAGTAAGTTAGCAGAAGCAATCCGTAAAGTTTTTACATTGTTTGTTGTAAAATGCAGCATTGGTGTCTCCATCACTAACATTTTCTGTCCCTCACTGCTCTTTCTTTGACTGCAGTAGGATACCTCTAGAGCAAATCACATTCCCGGGAACAGGTGCCTTTTTGGTTAACTATAAGTACACACTCAACGGTAGGCTGAAATACTAGTTTTTATCTATGGTGAAATTGAATCATATCAGTGATTTTTTTAAAAGGAAATTTAACTCTTGCTATGGTTTGAATGCTTGCCCCTGCCAAACCTCATGTTAAAATTTGATCCCCAGTGTTGCAGGCGGGGCTTACTGGGAGGTGTTGGGTCTTTTTTTTTTTTTTTTTTTTTTTTTTTTTTTTTTTTTTTTTTTTTTTTTTTTTTTTTTTTTTTTTTTTTTTTTTTTTTTTTTTTTTTTTTTTTTTTTTTTTTTTTTTTTTTTTTTTTTTTTTTTTTTTTTTTTTTTTTTTTTTTTTTTTTTTTTTTTTTTTTTTTTTTTTTTTTTTTTTTTTTTTTTTTTTTTTTTTTTTTTTTTTTTTTTTTTTTTTTTTTTTTTTTTTTTTTTTTTTTTTTTTTTTTTTTTTTTTTTTTTTTTTTTTTTTTTTTTTTTTTTTTTTTTTTTTTTTTTTTTTTTTTTTTTTTTTTTTTTTTTTTTTTTTTTTTTTTTTTTTTTTTTTTTTTTTTTTTTTTTTTTTTTTTTTTTTTTTTTTTTTTTTTTTTTTTTTTTTTTTTTTTTTTTTTTTTTTTTTTTTTTTTTTTTTTTTTTTTTTTTTTTTTTTTTTTTTTTTTTTTTTTTTTTTTTTTTTTTTTTTTTTTTTTTTTTTTTTTTTTTTTTTTTTTTTTTTTTTTTTTTTTTTTTTTTTTTTTTTTTTTTTTTTTTTTTTTTTTTTTTTTTTTTTTTTTTTTTTTTTTTGGGTTTTTTTTTTTTTTTTTTTTTTTTTTTTTTTTTTTTTTTTTTTTTTTTTTTTTTTTTCTGTAAACGTTTTCTTCTACTACACATTCCAGCTGCTTAACCTTTTTTTATTTTTATCTGGTTCCTCAATGCAATGACAATGTCTGCTCTCTCTGGAATTCCTCTCTACTGCTGTCACGGAGAACCTGGGAATAAAGCAGGACTCATTCTTTCTCCTTCTCTTCTCTTGCAGAGCACAGTCCTGTGCTGCCTGATGTTCAGTACTTCAAAAAAGTGTTTCATATATTTTGTCCAGTTTACTATTCTTTAACTCTGAAAGAGTAACTCCAGTCCCAGTTACAGCATCATGTTCTGTAACCCTACTCCTTGTTGCTTCATTCTGCATTGTCTGGTATGATCGCCCCTTTCCCTTTTGTAATCAGGCCAAGAGCATAATATAATACTACTTATAACTGCACAGCTTGCTTCCGTTGTGTAAAAAAATCACTGAGACGTAACTGTGTCCAACTTTTTAAATGTGAATATAAGTACAGCTAAAGCTATATTTTGGTTAACATTTGCATTACATGCTTTTCCATTATTTACTTTCAACATATGTGAAATATAAATATAAATTATAAAAACTTTAAGAGAGTCCATTTAAAAAAATCTGGTCTGATTATGTTTTAACTGGTTTATTACAAGGTGCATTCTTGACTTCAGGGTCTAATATAATTGGTACATTTGTCTATTTGCAAAAAATTACTTGACGATATTTTAAAATTAATTTATCCAACTCACAACTTATATGCTTCTGCTGTTGTATGGAAGATATATTTTAAACTTTATGAGATAGCATTCTGTTATATAGTCTATATCCAAATAAATTTCTCTCCATGTTTATTTCTTTCATTTAAAACAATCGTTCTTCTAACTGCAGACTTTCATCAGGGATCATGGGTCTTCTACCTGAAGAGTAATCTTTAGTATTTCCTTTCCTGTGGGTCTGCTTAGGAGAAATTCTTTATTGTATCTTGGCTTGTGATGGGTGTGTCCACCAAGTAGACAGTTCTAGGTCGGCACTTATTTTATTTCATTTCATCTCATTTCATCTCATCATTTCATCTCATCATTTCATCTCATCTCATCATTTCATCTCATCTCATTTCATCTCATTTCATCTCATCATTTATCTCATCATTTCATTTCATCTCATCTCATCATTTCATCTCATTTCATCTCATTATTTCATCTGATTTCATCTCATTTCATCTCATTTCATCTCATCATTTCATCTCATCATTTCATCTCATCTCATCATTTCATCTCATCATTTCATCTCATCATTTCATCTCATTCATCTCATTTCATTTCATCATCATTTCATCTCATCATTTCATCTCATTTCATTGTTTCATTTCATCTCATTTCATCTCATTTTATCATCTCATCTCATCATTTCATCATTCCATTTCATCACATCTCATTTCATCTCATTTCATCTCATTTCATCTCATTTCATCTCATTTCATCTCATTTCATCTCATTTCATCTCATCATTTCATTCATCTCATCATTTCATCTCATTTCATTTCATCTCATTTCATCTCATCATTTCATCTCATTTCATCTCATTTTCATCTCATTTCATCTCATCATTTCATCTCATCATTTCATCTCATCATTTCATCTCATCATCTCATCTCAGTCATCATATCATCTCTATTTCATCTCATCTCATTTCATCTCATCATTTCATCTCATCATTTCATCTCATCATTTCATCTCATCATTTTATGGCTGCATAGTATTCCATGGTGTATATGTGCCAAATTTTCTTAATCCAGTCTATTGCTGTTGGATATTTGGGTTTGTTCCAAATCTTTGCAATTGTGAATAGTGCCACAATAAACATATGTGTGCATGTGTCTTTATGGCAGATGATTTATAGTCCTTTGGGTATATACCCACTAATGGGATGGCTGGGTCAAATGGTATTTCTAGTTCTAGATCCCTGAGGAATCACCACACTGACTTCCACAATGGTTTAACTAGTTTACAGTCTCACCAACGGTGTAAAAGTGTTCATATTTCTCCAAATCCACTCCAGCACCTGTTGTTTCCTGACTTCTTAATGATCGCCATTCTAACTGGTGTGAGAAGTTATCTCATTGTGGTTTTGATTTGCATTACTCTGATGGCCAGTGATGATGAACATTTTTTCATGTGTTTTCTGCCTGCATAAATGTCTTCTTTTGAGGAGTGTCTGTTCATGTCCTTTGCCCATTTTTTGATAGGGTTTTTTGTTTTTTTCTTGTAAATTTGTTTGAGTTCATTGTAGATTCTTGATATTAGCCCTTTGTCAGATGAATAGGTTGTGAAAATTTTCTCCCATTTTGTAGGTTGCCTGTTCACTCTGATGGTAGTTTCTTTTGCTTTGCAGAAGCTCTTTAGTTTAATTAGATCCCACTTGTCAATTGTAGCTTTTGTTGCCATTGCTTTTGGTGTTTTAAACATGAAGTCCTTGCCCATGCCTATGTCCTGAATGCTATTGCCTAGGTTTTCCTCTAGGGTTTTTATGGTTTTAGGTCTAACATTTAAGTCTTTAATCCATCTTGAATTAATTTCTGTATAAGGTGTAAGGAAGGGATCCAGTTTCAACTTTCTACATATGGCTAGCCAGTTTTCCCAGCACCATTTGTTAAATAGGGAATCCTTTCCCTATTGCTTGTTTTTGTCAGGTTTGTCAAACATCAGATAGTTGTATTTATGCGGCATTATTTCTGAGGGCTCTGTTCTGTTCCATTGACCTATGTCTCTGTTGTGGTACCAGTACCATGCTGTTTTGATTACTGTAGACTTTTAGTATAGTTTGAAGTCAGGTAGTGTGATACCTCCAGCTTTGTTCTTTTGACTTAGGATTGACTTGGAAAGGCGGGCTCTTTTTTGGTTCCATATGAACTTTAAAGAAGTTTTTTCCAATTCTGTGAAGAAAGTCATTGGTAGCTTGATGGGGATGGCGTTGAACCTATAAATTACCTTGGGCAGTATGTCCATTTTCACTGTATTGATTCTTCCAACCCATGAGCATGGAATGTTCTTCCATTTGTTTGTATCCTCTTTTATTTCATTGAGCAGTGGTTTGTAGTTCTCCTTGAAGAGGTCCTTCACATCCCTTGTAAGTTGGATTCCTAGGTATTTTATTCTCTTTGAAGCAATTGTGAATGGGAGTTCACTCATGATTTGGCTCTCTGTTGGCCTGTGATTGGTGTACAAGAATGCTTGTGATTTTTATACATTGATTTTGTATCCTGCGACTTTGCTGAAGTTGCTAATCAGCTTAAGGAGACTTTGGGTTGAGACGATGGGGTTTTCTAGATATATAATCATGCCATCTGCAAACAGGGACAATTTGACTTCTTCTTTTCCTAATTGAATACCCTTTATTTCCTTCTCCTGCCTGATTGCCCTGGCCAGAACTTCCAGCACTATGTTGAATAGGAGTGGTGAGAGATGGCATCCCTGACTTGTGCTAGTTTTCAAAGGGAATGCTTCCAGTTTTTGCCCATTCAGTATGATATTGGCTGCGGGTTTGTCATAGATAGCTCTTATTATTTTGAGATACGTCCCATCGATACCTAATTTATTGAGAGTTTTTAGCATGAAGCGTTGTTGAATTTTGTCAAAGGCCTTTTCTGCATCTATTGAGATAATCATGTGGTTTTTGTCTTTGGTTCTGTACATGTGCTGGATTACATATATTGATTTGGGTATGTTGAACCAGCGTTGCATACCAGGGATGAGGCCCACTTGATCATGGTGTATAAGCTTATTGATGTGCTGCTGGATTCGGTTTGCCAGTATTTTATTGAGGATTTTTGCATCAATGTTCATCAAGGATATTGTCCTCAAATTCTCTTTTTTGGTTATGTCTCTGCCAGGTTTTGGTATCAGGACAATGCTGGCCTCATAGAATGTGTTAGGGAGGATTCCTTCATTTTCTTTCGAATGGAATAGTTTCAGAAGGAATGGTAGCAGTTCCTCTTTGTACCTCTGGTAGAATTCGGCGGTGAACTGATCTGCCTAATTTTGACAGTGGGGTGTTAAAATCTACCATTATTATTGTGTGGGAGTCTAAGTCTCTTTGTAAGTCTCTAAAGACTTGCTTTATGACTCTAGGTGCTCCTGTATTGGATGCGTATATATTTAAGATAGTTAGCTCTTCTTGTTCAATTGATCCCTTTACCATTATGTAATGGCCTTCTTTGTCTCTTTTCATCTTTGTTGGTTTAAAGTCTATTTTATCAGAGACTAGGATTGCAACCCCTGCCTTTTTATGTTTTCCATTTGCTTGGTAGCTCTTCCTCCATCCCTTTATTTGGAGGCTATGTGTTTCTCTGCACGTGAGATGGGTTTCCGGAATACAGCGCATTGATGGGTCTTGATTCTCTGTCCAATTTGCCAGTCTGTGTCTTTTAATTGGAGAATTTAACCCATTTACATTTAAGGTTAATATTATTATGTGTGAATTTTGATCCTGTCATTATGATGTTAGCTGGTTATTTCGCTTGTTAGTTGATGCGGTTTTTTCCTAGCCTCGAAGGTCTTTACAATTTGGCATGTTTTTGCAGTGGCTGGTACCGGTTGTTCCTTTCCATGTTTAGTGCTTCCTTCAGGAGCTCTTTTAGGGCAGGCCTGGTGGTGATAAAATCTCTCAGCCTTTGCTTTTCTGTAAAGTATTTTATTTCTCCTTCACTTATGAAGTTTAGTTTGGCGGATATGAAATTCTAGGTTGAAAATTCTTTTCTTTAAGAACGTTGAATACTGGCCCCCACTCTCTTCCGGCCTGTAGAGTTTCTGCCAAGAGATCAGCTGTTAGTCTGATGGGTTTCCCTTTGTGGGTAACCCGACCTTTCTCTCTGACTGCCTTTAACATTTTTTCCTTCATTTCAACTTTGGTGAATCTGACAATTATGTGTCTTGCAGTTACTCTTCTGGAGGAGTATCTTTGTGGCGTTCTCTGTATTTCCTGAATCTGAATGTTGGCCTGCCTTGCTAGATTGGGGAAGTTCTCCTGGATAATATCCTGCAGAGTGTTTTCCAACTTGGTTCCATTCTCCCCGTCACTTTCAGGTACACCAATTAGATGTAGTTTTGGTCTTTTCACATAGTCCCATATTTCTTGGAGGCTTTGTTGATTTCTTTTTGTTCTTTTTTCTGTAAACTTCTCTTTTGCTTCATTTCATTCATTTGATCTTCCATCACTGATACGCTTTCTTCTAGTTGATCAAATTGGCTACTGAGGCTTGTGCTTTTATCACATAGTTCTCGTGCCGTGGTTTTCAGCTCCATCAGGTCCTTTAAGGATTTCTCTGCATTGGTTACTCTAGTTAGCCATTCATTTAATATTTTTTCAAGGTTTTAAAATTCTTTGCCATTGATTCAAACTTCCTCCTTTAGCTCAGAGAGGCTTGATCGTCTGAAGCCTTCTTCTCTCAACTCGTCAAAGTCATCCTCTGTCCAGCTTTGTTCCTTTGCTGGTGAGGAGCTGCGTTCCTTTGGAGGAGGAGAGGAACTCTGATTTGTCGAATTTTGAGTTTTTCTGCTCTGTTTTTTCCCCATCTTTGTGGTTTTATCTACCTTTGGTCTTTGATGATGGTGACGTACAGATGGGGTTTGGTGTTGATCTCCTTTCTGTTTGTTAGTTATCCTTGTAAGAGTCAGGACCCTCAGCTGCAGGTCTGTTGAAGTTTGTTGGAGGTCCATTCCAGACCCTGTTTTCCTGGGTATCAGCAGCGGAATCTGCAGAAGAGCGAATATTGATGAACAGCAAATGATGCTGCCTGTTCGTTCCTCTGGAAGTTTTGTCTCAGAGGAGTACCTGGCCATGTGAGGTGTCAGTCTGTCCCCACTGGGGGTGCCTCCCAGTTAGTCTTCTTGGGGGTCAGGGACCCACTTGAGGAGGCAGTCTGTCCATTCTCTGATCTCAAGCTGTGTGCTGGGAGAACTACTACACTTCAAAGCTGTCAGACAGGAACATTTAAGTCTGCAGAGGTTTCTGCTGCCTTTTGTTTGGCTATGCCCTGCCCCCAGAGCTGGAGTCTACAGAGGCAGGCAGGCCTCCCTGAGCCTCACTGCCACCTTGCAGTTTGATCTCAGACTGCTGTGTTAGCAGTGAGGGAGGCTCCATGGGCATAGGACCCTCCGAGCCAGGCGCGGGATATAATCTCCTGGTGTGCCATTGCTAAGACTGTTGGAAAAGCACAGTATTAGGCTGGAAGTGATCTGATTTTCCAGGTGCCATCTGTCCTTGGCTAGGAAAGGGAATTCCTTGACCCCTTGCACTTCCGGGGCGATGCCTCACCCTGCTTAGGCTCAGGCTCGGTGCACTACACCGACTGTCCTGCGCCCACTGTCCAACAATCCCTAGTGAGATGAACCCAGTACCTCATTTGGAAATGCAGAAATCATTCGTCTTCCATGTCACTCATGCCAGGAGCTGTAGACTGGAGCTGTTCCTATTCGGCCATCTTGGCTCCATCACAGGCAGCAATTTCTTATAAATCCCTTTTGCATGGGAGGGGTGTTAGGGGATAGGGGCTAAGCAGAGTGGGAAGGTCTGCAAAGGGCCTTTCTGGAGGCTGAGACCTGGGAACCCAACCTCACCCCTTCCTGTCTTTAGCCCTTTCTCTGTGATGGCCATGCAGGCACCTTGTGCTCCACCTGCCTAGGGTGTGGGCCAAAACTGGGCTGTCAGAGATGCTGCCTGCAGTCCTCAGGGTGGCCCTATGGCTGGCTATTCAGACACCTGCCCGTGGTCCACTGTGTGCCTGCCCTGTGCAGGGCATGGGACATGTGCTCAGGCATCACCCACGGCCTCCTCTAGTGACCCTCAGTGGATTTCTACAGGGTCTGGTGTGAGAAGGGCTCAGAAAATACTTTAGGGCTGACTGCAGCAGGGCCCAAGATGGACACTGCTCCAATGCCCCATTTGGGAGAGGACTCTCCTAAATTATGGAGATCCAGTCTCTCCAGAGGGTTGTGATCCAGGCACAGGTACAGTGGCTGCACCATGCCATGATCACGTGGCAGGCCAATGACTGTGAGCCCCTTCTTCCAGTGCTTTGGTCCTAGGGTTGCCCCCATGGTAACTACAGTGTCTGACTTCCCATTTGAGGACCTAAACCTTGCTGGTCAGGGGGCACCGGGACTCTGAGGCATGTGTCCTCCACTGCCATGTGGGCCTGGTCTCTGTGGCATTTGGGTTTTGGGGACTTTGGAGAGTGGGATGCAGACGAGTTCATGACCAGTCTTTTGGCTTGGGAGCCAGAAAGCATAGGTGCTCAATACAGACAATCTCAGGAGGATGTGGCCTTCCTGCCTCCTAGCATCCTTTTCCCTTCTTGAGATGGGCCCAGCTGCCCTCTGAGCAGGTTCTGCAGTGATTCCCCGGCCCCTCCAGCAGGGGCAGCGGGCCCTGCCCCCAATTCCTGGGCAAAGACCTTGACTACGCCAATGCAACTGCCTGCTTCAGGTCCCTGGCTGGCCAAAAAGATCTGCCAGACCTTTTGCTGTTCCATAGGGGCCTGGAGGCTGGTTAGAGTGGGGCTGAGGCCAGCCACCTTCTTGCTGCCTTTGGAGCTGAGATGGAACCCAAGATAGCTAAGTAGGAAGGGAAGAGCTGGTGGGTGCTCACGGCTTCCTTGAGCCCTGTGGTATCCACATCTGCCCTAGCTCCTTCCTGCCTATGTACACTGGTACAGCTCGGCTTAAGCCGGTTTGGGTTGTAGTTTCTGTCATTTGCAATTCCAACAATTGTAGCAGACGTACCCTCTGAGCCTCAGCTTCCACCCGTTATGCCTTGGGGGGAGGCTTTTCCTTGATTGGCAGCACCTATGGACAAGCCAAACCTCACCCAGGCCAACCCTCCCTGGAGTGGAAAATTCCTGCTGACACCAGCCTCCCTGGGGCGGTCCCCCAAGAAGGAGGCCAGCAAGTGCCTGAGTCCTGGGCTGTGCCTGAGCCCTGGTGATTCAAGTATTGAGTGTTTCTGTCTGGGGGCAGCCCTGGTCTTGCTGAGAGGCAGTGTGGCCATGGCTAAGAGGTTCGGGGAGGCAGCCAGGGCTGAATCCTAGACAGATTGAACGTGAGTCTGTAGCCCACTCACCACACAGCGGTGGCTCACTTAAACTTGGATGACAATAGCAGCTACCTGTCGGGGCCCAGGAAGACACTGCCCAGGTGTGGCCCTTCTCCTTCCCTGGCTAGAAGGTGTTGGGGATCTCTGTCCACTGAGGTCCTTGATTTTCACAAATGTGAGGTGAAGTTCCCAGCACAGGGGAACAGAACCCCTTCAGGGTCCACGTGGTGCCTGGGCCTTACTCACATCCTCCTGGGAGCGGCCTGGGGCTGAGGGCTTTGAGAGCCAGTGGAGAAGAGTAATTAATACCCCAGGCCTAGGGAGAGGCAAAGCCTAAACAGGGTGCACTGGATGGCAAAATCCCATTCTATTTTGTGGCTTCAAGACTAGAATGGTCAGCCTGGCTGATGTTGTAGCCTATTCATCCTCTCCCTCAGCTCTGGCCCCACTGTCCATGGCCACAGGCTTCAGGTTATGCAGCTCCTCCTGGGGCGGTCCCCAAGAAGGAGGCCAGCAAGTGCCTGAGTCCTGGGCTGTGCCTGAGCCCTGGTGATTCAAGTATTGAGTGTTTCTGTCTGGGGGCAGCCCTGGTCTTGCTGAGAGGCAGTGTGGCCATGGCTAAGAGGTTCGGGGAGGCAGCCAGGGCTGAATCCTAGACAGATTGAACGTGAGTCTGTAGCCCACTCACCACACAGCGGTGGCTCACTTAAACTTGGGTGGCAATAGCAGCTACCTGTCGGGGCCCAGGAAGACACTGCCCAGGTGTGGCCCTTCTCCTTCCCTGGGCAGGAAGGGAAGAGCTGGTGCATGCTCACGGCTTCATGGAGCCCTGCCCTAGCTCCTTCCTGCCTATGTACATTGGTACAGCTCGGCTTAAGCCGGTTTGGGTTGTAGTTTCTGTCATTTGCAATTCCAACAATTGTAGCAGACGTACCCTCTGAGCCTCAGCTTCCACCGTTATGCCTTGGGGAGGCTTTTCCTTGATTGGCAGCACCAATGGACAAGCCAAACCTCACCCAGGCCAACCCTCCTGGGTGGAAAATTCCTGCTGACACCAGCCTCCCCAGGGCGGTCCCCCAAGAAGGAGGCCAGAAAGTGCCTGAGTCCTGGGCTGTGCCAGCCCTGGGCTGTTCCAGAGCCCTGGTGATTCAAGTATTGAGTGGTTCTGTCTGGGGGCAGCCCTGGTCTTGCTGAGAGTCAGTGTGGCCATGGCTAAGAGGTTCAGGGAGGCAGCCAGCGCTGAATCCTAGACAGATTGAACATGAGTCTGTAGCCCACTCACCACACAGCGGTGGCTCACTTAAACTTGGGTGGCAATAGCAGCTACCTGTCGGGGCCCAGGAAGACACTGCCCAGGTGTGGCCCTTCTCCTTCCCTGGGCAGGAAGGGAATAGCTGGTGGGTGCTCACGGCTTCATGGAGCCCCTGTGGTATCCACATCTGCCCTAGCTCCTTCCTGCCTATGTACATTGGTACAGCTCGGCTTAAGCCGGTTTGGGTTGTAGTTTCTGTCATTTGCAATTCCAACAATTGTAGCAGACGTACCCTCTGAGCCTCAGCTTCCACCCTTCATGCCTTGGGGAGAGGCTTTTCCTTGATTGGCAGCACCAATGGACAAGCCAAACCTCACCCAGGCCAACCCTCCCTGGGTGGAAAATTCCTGCTGACACCAGCCTCCTGGGGCGGTCCCCAAGAAGGAGGCCAGCAAGTGCCTGAGTCCTGGGCTGTGCCTGAGCCCTGGTGATTCAGGTATTGAGTGGTTCTGTCTGGGGGCAGCCCTGGTCTTGCTGAGAGGCAGTGTGGCCACGCTAAGAGGTTCGGGGAGGCAGCCAGGGCTGAATCCTAGACAGATTGAACGTGAGTCTGTAGCCCACTCACCACACAGCGGTGGCTCACTTAAACTTGGGTGGCAATAGCAGCTACCTGTCGGGGCCCAGGAAGACACGGCCCAGGTGTGGATATTTTTAGTCTGTGACCTGCCATCCACTCTTGTCTGGGTGTTAATGTCCAAATGTTTTACAAGTATATTACCAGAAAGAATTATTCCCAAGAGGCAGCCATTTGTGGGAAGGTGTTAGAAAAATTTTGCTTTTCATCCCTTCATCCTTACCATGAACAGAGGGCCAGGCAAACTGGCTTCTGAAGCTTTGGTAGGGTGTAGGCTGAGGAGGAACCTGGTGGACCCCCCAAACCTCCCTGCTGCAGGAGCTGCTTCCTTGCATGGAGGGCCCAGAGTAAGCAGCATGGACGCTAGAGCTTTCGGAACTCCTGCCGTAGTGGGTGCCAGACATAAGGGCTCCGCTCCATCTCTTGGAGGGTCATCCAGCAGAAGCCAGGTCAGGGGTTGCTGCCCTTCCTCAAAATGTGCTGGAACCCCCCTTTAGGAATTGGCTGAAGGAGAGCTGTCTGTCCTGTCCCTGCTAGAGAAGGGCTGGCGATGCAGGGGCTGACCAGATGGGGCCCCCAGAATCGTGGAGGCAGGAGTCAGCAGGACGAGAGGGGTTCCCTTAGCCTGTGCTTCTTCTAGATGGATGGTCCAGGCCAACCTGTATTCCAGCCAGCCCAGGGCACGCACTGCCTGGAGGACTAGGGTAGCAGCCTGGGGATGGAGCATTCTGCCCTCCACCCGAGGCACATGAGGAGTCTCTGAGGAGAGCTAGATGGGCCAGTGGGTCACCTCAACAACCCTCACCCAGCCAGGAGAGCCAAGGCATGTCACCTGGAATGACTGGCTCTCCAAGGGCCAGCTGGCCACCCTATCCTGGAGGTGGTCAACAAAGCTTTGACCCTGGCCAGAAAGGAAGATGCTGGCAGGGCCCTGGGCTGAGGACAGCAAGGACATATCACACTTACCTGGGCAGGACACACACACAGAGACTCCTGGAGAGGCACAGGGCCTGTCACCAAGATGAACAATCTCTGGGGATTGTGTCCCTGGGGACTGGCTGTGTGGGTGGACTGTGTGAGCTGCCCCAATATGCCACCCAGAAAGTGGAAATGGCCTTGGAAAGCGGTAGCAGGGAAGCCCCTCCTCGGTGGCTTATTCTCCACCTGCCTCCCTCTGCTCCTGGCAGCCCTGCCCCATCTCGATTTTCAACTCCACATGTGTCTGCCTGGAGGGTGGCATGGCTAGCTTTAGTATTTCCTTTTGCAGCTCAGTGATGGGCTCCAGCAGCCCTCACCATGCCTCAGAACCTGAGACCCTTAGGGAAGGACAGGACATGCTGCAAACACAAACCCAGTGTGAGAGGGTCCTCGGGCCACAGAGGTCACAGGTAGGGGTCTACAGACTCCAGTTCTGGTTTCCTGACCAGGATTCAACCATCAGCATGCTCTTTAACCTTATTAAGTCTTGTTGTTCCCATCTGTGACATGGGGCAGGCACCCACCTCAGAGGTTTTGTGTAGCAACAAATGAGTATGATTAAAGTGCCTTTCCTGGTGCTACACATAAAGCCAGGCGTGAGTCCTCGTGCAGCTGCCCCCCATGTCCAGGTCCCAGGGGGTAGCCTGGACCCTGACATTGGGCCAGGGCTCAACAATGCCTGGATGCCAGGCCCCCCTGGAGATACTGGGACCCTGGCCTGGGCCTGGACAGAAGGTGTTGCTGCGGCATTTGGAGATGACCCCATGGGTGAGGACTGGGGCCTATGTGGCCCTGTGAAGGGGTGCACCCTAAGGTGGGGCTTGGGCACCCGGGCTGAGAGGGTACAGGATGGACGGGCCGGCAGGTGAGATCCAAGACCACTCTCCACCATGCTTCGAACAAACCCCTCACCCTCCATCTGCAGACTCAGCTCTGCATACTTAAGACACTAACGGGCCCTTACTTAAAAAAATGATATTTTGCTTGCACACTCAAGACTCTTCATCCGACATCAGTAGGGAATCAAAGATCTCTTATTTGGAAACAGCACATAGGGGAAGCGGTGTTGAAAATTTGTCATTGTTCCACAACCTACACATCCCCTGGGAGTTATTATTTTAAAACGCAACATGTACTGTTAGTTTAAATCATCCCAACTGTGATAACACTCTTTAAATCTTCCGTAAACCTTCGCATTTGAACCACTTGCAGATGAGAGTAAATCTATTAGGTGAGAGGAGAGTCAGCACTCAGTGGAGGTGAAATAAAATTTTTTTTTTTTTTTTTTTTTTTTTTTTTTTTTTTTTTTTTTTTTTTTTTTTTTTTTTTTTTTTTTTTTTTTTTTTTTTTTTTTTTTTTTTTTTTTTTTTTTTTTTTTTTTTTTTTTTTTTTTTTTTTTTTTTTTTTTTTTTTTTTTTTTTTTTTTTTTTTTTTTTTTTTTTTTTTTTTTTTTTTTTTTTTTTTTTTTTTTTTTTTTTTTTTTTTTTTTTTTTTTTTTTTTTTTTTTTTTTTTTTTTTTTTTTTTTTTTTTTTTTTTTTTTTTTTTTTTTTTTTTTTTTTTTTTTTTTTTTTTTTTTTTTTTTTTTTTTTTTTTTTTTTTTTTTTTTTTTTTTTTTTTTTTTTTTTTTTTTTTTTTTTTTTTTTTTTTTTTTTTTTTTTTTTTTTTTTTTTTTTTTTTTTTTTTTTTTTTTTTTTTTTTTTTTTTTTTTTTTTTTTTTTTTTTTTTTTTTTTTTTTTTTTTTTTTTTTTTTTTTTTTTTTTTTTTTTTTTTTTTTTTTTTTTTTTTTTGTTATCATTGTTCTTATGCAGTTAAGTTTCAAGTAAATGGGCACATTGATTTGTTTCTGTCTTCTCATGTTTTCTTATCATCGTGCTTCATTTGCTTTATTATTTCTGTTCATCGCCATTTGAAGGGTCAATCACAGGATACCAAAAATGACTTTCTAAGGAACAGTGGTAAAGAAAAATTGACCAGAAAATATGAAAATCTGTAACATAAATATAATTAAAAGTATAACTTTGAAATTTTAATTTAAACAAATAGGATAGGGAAAATAGGTGGAAAATTAATTTCAATTGGTTCTTTAGTTAACTAGCACAGAAATATTGAAGGAGAAAAGTAAAAAAGCTGAAAAAAGTATAAATAACATGGTCAATAAGCTTTATCTAAAAGTATACAAATGTACATTCAACAAAAAAATATAAATTTAGTCATGTTTTCAAATGTAGGTCATGAATTAGACAACCAAGGAGTAATCAATGCATTCTAAATAATCAACATCATATTGTATTCCTCAAAGCCAGCACCAATTGGAGGTATATTTCTAACTTTAAGTATGTTTTTTAGAAAAAACTGAAAATCTAATAAAACAACTAAATCATCCACCTGAAAACCTAGAAAAAGCATATAAGTAAACAAAAAGCATAACAAATTTAAGAAATATAAACTACTTAAAGAAATAACATAAGACAAAAATTAAAATAAGAAAATAATTTTTGATATTAGCAGCAACACTAATTAAGAACATAAGGTACATAATGAAACACAGAATTTTGAAAAAGATATTACTAGAGATGTAACAGAGATAAAAAAATTTGGTCTTAAAATAGCAGGAAAAAATGTTTATCCCTGTTCTTTTCACAAATGCCTCCAAACTATCAAAGATACACAGAAAGAAACAAACAAGAAAAATAGAAAATAGAAAAGCACAACAAACCAGACCTGTTCATTTCACACTCTCCTATTAGGTTGGTGTAAAAGTTATTCTGGTTGTTGCCATTAAAAGTAACGTCAAAAACTGCAATTACTTTTGCACCAACCTAACAATAGTGTGCTTATGATTTGCCTTTTTCTGCATATGGGACTGCGGAGAGAACACACCAGCCATGACAATCCAAGTATTCAATTTCCACACGTGCATTATGACTGGCATGGTTTGGTGGGTGGTGGATGTACAGAGTGTTGGCACAATTTGCTATGTAGGGGGTGCGCTTAGATATCCAGATAGAGTTACCAGGCAGTAGCCCATCACCTCTCTGAGTCTAGAGGTCTGAGAACAGGGTGGGTGGGAGAATATAGCGAGAACTCTGAGGAATTAGAGATATGGGGGTTACACCCTTGACCTACGTGTAGCCAGCAAGTCCTATTCAATGTGCTGAGTTTTAGAGAAAGGCTCAGACAAGGGACCAGAGCATGTGCAGGAGATTCCACAAGCTTCCCAGGGTTCTGCTTGGGCCAGGGCCTTGCCCAGCACAGTCTTGAAAGGACAGAACTGGGGTCCTGCAGTCCACCTCTGTGGGCACCTGGAACTAGGACAGTCCCACTTACCCTAGTGTAGACAGGGGCTACAGGAAAATAAGCCTCCGTTTTCTCCTGTATATAATGTGAGGTGCTTAGAGCATGAAACCACAGGGTTCCGCATGCTCAGAAAGTGTCTGTTGACCTTGATTTTTTATGAATGATCCCATTTGTGCTGAGACACTTGGAAAAAGCTATTCACTCCTGGGGGTCCCTCAGGGCAGAGAGAGGCTTGGAGGTTTGGGTAAATGATTTGGGATAGGACAGAATGTGCCCAGGCACTGGACCCTGTGTCAAAAGTCCCAGAACAAGATCAAACCTCATTTGGAAGTTGGGGGAAATTGCTGCCCTGGCTGAGGTGAGGATGCCTCGAGAGTGAACTGCACACCCCAGGAGCTGGAGGCAAAGAGGAGACAAGAGAGGCTGCTGAGGTCCTTCTTACTGCCCTTGGAGCCTGCAGATCCTGCTCCTTTGCCTCCTGGGACCCTGGAGAGCCAGCAACTTGAGGACTCCTAAATGCAGTTTCCTGTTTTGTTCTGTGATGCTCCTGTCTGAGGCTGCGGTGCTGATGCTGGCTGGGTGGGTGGAGGACAGCCTCCCGTGTTCCCTGCACCCACTGAGCTTTGCTCATGCATCTGGAGCCAGGGGACTCATGCTGAGGTCATGCATTTCCTGTTCTTGTGAATAATCTCCACATTATGAGGTGGCCAGAAGCAGGAAAGGGCATTTGACATCGCATTTATTCACTCAGCGACCCTGCCCTTAGCATTGGTCCTGGGTGCCAGGTGCCTGGTAGACATCAAGCCCCAAGTTGATACCTAGGTGCCTGGTGAACATCAGGCCGCAGATGGACACCCTGGCCATAGGTAGACATCAAGCCCCAAGTTGATACCTAGGTGCCTGGTGAACATCAGGCCGCAGATGGACACCCTGGCCAGAGGTAGACATCAGGTCCCAATGGAAACTCGGCCCACGGTGGATACCTTGCCACAGCTGAATAGCTAGTCCCAGGTGGACATCAGCCTCCAGGTTGACATCAGTCCCCAAGAGGATATCTAGGCCCCAGGTATTTGCTATGTAGGGGGTGCGCTTAGATATCCAGATAGAGTTACCAGGCAGTAGCCCATCACCTCTCTGAGTCTAGAGGTCTGAGAACAGGGTGGCTGGGAGAATATAGCGAGAACTCTGAGGAATTAGAGATATGGGGGTTACACCCTTGACCTACGTGTAGCCAGCAAGTCCTATTCAATGTGCTGAGTTTTAGAGAAAGGCTCAGACAAGGGACCAGAGCATGTGCAGCAGATTCCACAAGCTTCCCAGGGTTCTGCTTGGGCCAGGGCCTTGCCCAGCACAGTCTTGAAAGGACAGAACTGGGGTCCTGCAGTCCACCTCTGCGGGCACCTGGAACTAGGACAGTCCCACTTACCCTAGTGTAGACAGGGGCTACAGGAAAATAAGCCTCCGTTTTCTCCTGTATATAATGTGAGGTGCTTAGAGCATGAAACCACAGGGTTCCGCATGCTCAGAAAGTCTGTTGACCTTGATTTTTTGTGAATGATCCCATTTGTGCTGAGACACTGGGAAAAAGCTATTCACTCCTAGGACCCACTGCATACTTGTAAATTGTCAAGATTGCTTTTTTAAAGCAACACAGAGTTATCATAGAACATGATAACTTTTAGTAGATTTTGAATATTCCTAAACTCCATGAGAAATCATAATAAATATTTTTAAAATCAGGGTGTATATGAAATGAGTATTTTTAAATTTATCTTTCATGTTTAAGGATTTGGAATGAAATGTTACAAAAGCTATCTTGTATTTGTAGAAAATGTAGACAATGAAAAAATCAGAGGGTAAAAATATGTTTTTTGGCTATGGGATAATCACTGGTATATCACATTCCTTCTAACCTTATTGCCATAGATTTTTTACAATTAATATTGATTTTATGCCACATAGTTCATTACATATGCAATGGAGTATTACTTGTTCATTAGTAAATCACAAAGAGTTTGACTGTATGTATATTTAAAAAGGCAAAAGAGAGAGATAAATTTACATAATTCAGGTTTTTCCACTTAGCATTTTATCAATAAACATATGTGATTGAGTGCAGATGAATGAGAGATTTGGTTCTGCATTTACTTCGGATGGCCTCATGCCCTATGTGCTTATCACTAAATATGATTCTATTGTAAACCATTTGGATTTATTTTTAAATATGTCCTTAAAGGAACAAAAACATCTACCTTTGATGTAAAGCAAATAAACAACAAGAATCTGTTCTAATGCTAGAGCAAAAGCAAACTGAGGATGATTGTAAAATTACATATATCAATACGTCACTTTAGAGGCCACTTAATTTTTTTTCCAAGGGGATATTTGACTACATTTCACTTGCATCTTATTTAATGATTTTATAATTTAAACCCCAAATTGTAAATCTAGAATTTAGAAAGTATATTTCCTCACTGGATTACATTTTTGGAAATATTATTTTATATGTGCACAAATATTACAAAGTCACTGTAGACACTTGAAAACTGTAATATCTTTTAAAGGCAATATTCTACATTAAACTGGTGTAACAAAATTGTTTGGTGCATTTTTTCCAGTACATTTTGTATATTTTACATATTTAACCTTTTTTATTCAGCAAATAATTTTTGAGTATCTACTAAGTACTAGGTTCTGCATTACTAAATGAATTTAAAGAGTGAAATAACAGACATGGTCTCAGACAATAAAAATTAACATTAGGTCACCTATTTATATATTTTAAAATGGTAATTATGAAAACTTTTTGAGATTTTTAACTAGATAACATTATAATAACACACTTGATGTTGACAATATGGATAGTGACAATATGGATAGTGACAATATGGATAGTGACAATATGGATAGTGACAATATGGATAGTGACAATATGGATAGTGACAATATGGATAGTGACAATATGGATAGTGACAATATGGATAGTGACAATATGGATAGTGACAATATGGATAGTGACAATATGGATAGTGACAATATGGATAGTGACAATATGGATAGTGACAATATGGATAGTGACAATATGGATAGTGACAATATGGATAGTGACAATATGGATAGTGACAATATGGATAGTGACAATATGGATAGTGACAATATGGATAGTGACAATATGGATAGTGACAATATGGATAGTGACAATATGGATAGTGACAATATGGATAGTGACAATATGGATAGTGACAATATGGATAGTGACAATATGGATAGTGACAATATGGATAGTGACAATATGGATAGTGACAATATGGATAGTGACAATATGGATAGTGACAATATGGATAGTGACAATATGGATAGTGACAATATGGATAGTGACAATATGGATAGTGACAATATGGATAGTGACAATATGGATAGTGACAATATGGATAGTGACAATATGGATAGTGACAATATGGGTAGTGACAATATGGATAGTGACAATATGGTGAAGGGTGTCATCAAGAAGCAGTGAAAAGATACATTTGCAGTTAAATTTGAAAACCATGATGTTTAGTACATATGGTAATAAAGAATATTTTCTCCTGTTTCAACATTATTTTAGAATTTAAGATAGAAGCTAAAATACCTAGGGATAATGATATGACTATCAAAAATTAAAAATTAAAGGACATTTTGAGTATTATAAGTTAAGAATGAGAACATACTACCCAATGAACAGGGGATAATTCATTATGCTCCATTTTTTTTTTTTTTTTTTTTTTTTTTTTTTTTTTTTTTTTTTTTTTTTTTTTTTTTTTTTTTTTTTTTTTTTTTTTTTTTTTTTTTTTTTTTTTTTTTTTTTTTTTTTTTTTTTTTTTTTTTTTTTTTTTTTTTTTTTTTTTTTTTTTTTTTTTTTTTTTTTTTTTTTTTTTTTTTTTTTTTTTTTTTTTTTTTTTTTTTTTTTTTTTTTTTTTTTTTTTTTTTTTTTTTTTTTTTTTTTTTTTTTTTTTTTTTTTTTTTTTTTTTTTTTTTTTTTTTTTTTTTTTTTTTTTTTTTTTTTTTTTTTTTTTTTTTTTTTTTTTTTTTTTTTTTTTTTTTTTTTTTTTTTTTTTTTTTTTTTTTTTTTTTTTTTTTTTTTTTTTTTTTTTTTTTTTTTTTTTTTTTTTTTTTTTTTTTTTTTTTTTTTTTTTTTTTTTTTTTTTTTTTTTTTTTTTTTTTTTTTTTTTTTTTTTTTTTTTTTTTTTTTTTTTTTTTTTTTTTTTTTTTTTTTTTTTTTTTTTTTTTTTTTTTTTTTTTTTTTTTTTTTTTTTTTTTTTTTTTTTTTTTTTTTTTTTTTTTTTTTTTTTTTTTTTTTTTTTTTTTTTTTTTTTTTTTTTTTTTTTTTTTTCTTCGAGACAGAGTTTTGCTCTTTTCACCTAGGCTGGAGTGCAATGGTGTGAACTTGGCTCACAGCAACCTAGCAACCTTCGCCTCCCAGGTTCAGCTGATTCTCTTGCCTCAGCCTCCCGAGTGGTTAGGACTACAAGCATGCACCACCATGCCTGGCTAATTTTGTGCTTTTAGTAGAGACGTGGTTTTGCCATGTTGACCAGGCTGTTCTTGAACTCCTGACCTGAGGAATTCCGCCCACCTTGGCCTCCCAAAGTGCTGGGATTACTGGCAAGAGCCACCATACCCGGCCTCAAAAGCAGTTTTTAAAAGCAAACACAATATAACACCAAAGTTGAAAAATCTATGCTCACCCAAGGATGCCAGGTTTAATAAATTATTTATAGAATACTGCATCAAAAATAAGACAATAACCCAAAATATACCATTAAAGATGTATCCACTCCTACAACTAGAGATAATTAATCTATCTGGTAGCAAATGATACTTCAATCAGTTTCAGCATGTCTGAAATCTGTAAGGACAAAAGTGATAAAACATGACCTTCATTCTTCATTAGACTCTTACAACACTTGAAGGAAAATAATTTCTGAAGCATAAAGAGGTAAAGAGGTGCAATTTTTCAAAAAGATATTCAGTGTTCAAAATCCAAGAGTGCAATATCAGGCTGGGTGCGGTGGCTTACGCCTGTAATCCCAGCACTTTGGGAGGCCATGGTGGGTGGATCACCTGAGGTCAGCAGTTCGAGACCAGCCTGGCCAACAGGGTGAAACCCTGACTCTACTAAAAATACAAAAATTAGCCAGGCATGGTGGTGTGCACCTGTAGTCCTAGCTACTTGGGGGGCTGAGACAGGAGAATCGCTTGAACCTGGGAGGTGGAGGTTGCAGTGAACGGAGATCATGCCACCTCACTCCAGCGTAACAGAATGAGATTCCATCTCAAAAAAAAAAGTGTAATATCGGTATACACAGATAATATACTGAATGAAACAAATAGAATAATTTGAAGAGGTATCTTGATGAACAAGGAGTCATTAGAAAGGTTGTATTCATGTCTTTGAAGGAAATTGCAATGTGAGAAATTAGTACTTTGACTAAATTTAGTAAATTTAGTACTATACTAAAAGTTTTTTTTTTTTTTTTTTTTTTTTTTTTTTTTTTTTTTTTTTTTTTTTTTTTTTTTTTTTTTTTTTTTTTTTTTTTTTTTTTTTTTTTTTTTTTTTTTTTTTTTTTTTTTTTTTTTTTTTTTTTTTTTTTTTTTTTTTTTTTTTTTTTTTTTTTTTTTTTTTTTTTTTTTTTTTTTTTTTTTTTTTTTTTTTTTTTTTTTTTTTTTTTTTTTTTTTTTTTTTTTTTTTTTTTTTTTTTTTTTTTTTTTTTTTTTTTTTTTTTTTTTTTTTTTTTTTTTTTTTTTTTTTTTTTTTTTTTTTTTTTTTTTTTTTTTTTTTTTTTTTTTTTTTTTTTTTTTTTTTTTTTTTTTTTTTTTTTTTTTTTTTTTTTTTTTTTTTTTTTTTTTTTTTTTTTTTTTTTTTTTTTTTTTTTTTTTTTTTTTTTTTTTTTTTTTTTTTTTTTTTTTTTTTTTTTTTTTTTTTTTTTTTTTTTTTTTTTTTTTTTTATTTTAGAAAACTAATAAATTGACTCTTCTTGGTACTGACTCTTGGGTTTTATAGAAGAAAAACTAATTAAATTCTGTACATTTACCTTTACCTCATTTTTTCTCTTTTAAATTTATTTTAATTGACATATAATAGATGTACATCTTATGGGGTACAGAGTGATATTTTGATATATTTATGCAATGCGTAAAGATCAAGTCAGAGTCATTATCATATCCATTACCTAAATCATGTATTATTTCTTTGCAGTGAGAATATTCAAAATCTTTCATTTTAGTTATTTGAAAACACACAATAAATTCCCGTTAACTACAGTCACCCAACAGTGCTGTAGAGAACTAGAACTTCTTCCTTCTCTCCAGCTGTAATTTTGTACGTATTAACCACATTTTTCTTATACTCTTCTTTCTCCTACTCTTTCCAGGATATGGTAACCAGAACTCTACCGTTATCTACTTCTACGAGATTAAAAATTTTAACTTCCATACATAAGTGAGAACATGTAGTTATGTGGTGTTTATGTTTCTATGCCAGGCTTATTTCACCTAACATAATGCCCAAAAAAAAAAAAAAAAAAAAAAAAAAAAAAAAAAAAAAAAAAAAAAAAAAAAAAAAAAAAAAAAAAAAAAAAAAAAAAAAAAAAAAAAAAAAAAAAAAAAAAAAAAAAAAAAAAAAAAAAAAAAAAAAAAAAAAAAAAAAAAAAAAAAAAAAAAAAAAAAAAAAAAAAAAAAAAAAAAAAAAAAAAAAAAAAAAAAAAAAAAAAAAAAAAAAAAAAAAAAAAAAAAAAAAAAAAAAAAAAAAAAAAAAAAAAAAAAAAAAAAAAAAAAAAAAAAAAAAAAAAAAAAAAAAAAAAAAAAAAAAAAAAAAAAAAAAAAAAAAAAAAAAAAAAAAAAAAAAAAAAAAAAAAAAAAAAAAAAAAAAAAAAAAAAAAAAAAAAAAAAAAAAAAAAAAAAAAAAAAAAAAAAAAAAAAAAAAAAAAAAAAAAAAAAAAAAAAAAAAAAAAAAAAAAAAAAAAAAAAAAAAAAAAAAAAAAAAAAAAAAAAAAAAAAAAAAAAAAAAAAAAAAAAAAAAAAAAAAAAAAAAAAAAAAAAAAAAAAAAAAAAAAAAAAAAAAAAAAAAGTGTAATATCGGCATACACAGATAATATACTGAATGAAACAAATAGAATAATTTGAAGAGGTATCTTGATGAACAAGGAGTCATTAGAAAGGTTGTATTCATGTCTTTGAAGGAAATTGCAATGTGAGAAATTAGTACTTTGACTAAATTTAGTAAATTTAGTACAATCACTAGCTTGTATTTTAAAAGCACCTTTGCTGCATTTTCATCTCATCATTTCATCTCATTTCATCATTTCATCTCATGTCATCATTTCATCTCATCATTTCATCTCATTCATCTCATTTCATCATTTCATCTCATTTCATTTCATCTCATCTCATCTCATTTCATCTCATTACATTTCATCTCATCTCATTTCATCTCATTTCATCTCATCATTTCATCTCATCATTTCATCTTTCATTTCATCATTTCATTTCATTTCAATCATTTCATTTCATCATTTCATCTCATTATTTTATTTCATCTTTCATTTCATCTCATTTCATCTCATTTCATCTCATCATTTCATCTCATCATTTCATCTCATTTCATTCATCATTCTCTTATCTCATTTCATCATTTCATCTCATCATTTCATCTCATTTCATCTCATCATTTCATTTCATTCATTTCATCATTTCATCTCATCTCATTTCATCTCATCTCATCATTTCATCTCGTCATTTCATCTCATCATTTCATCTCATTTCATCTCCTCATCTCATTCATCATTTCATCTCATCATTTCATCATTTCATCTCATCATTTCATCTCATCTCACCTCATCTCATCATTTCATTTCATTTCATTTCATTTCATTATTTCATTTCATCATCATTTCATTTCATCATCTCATCATTTCATCATTTCATTTCATCTCATCATTTCATCTCATCTCATCATTTCATCTCATTCATTTCATTATTTCATTTCATTATTTCATTTCATCTCATTTCATCTCATCATTTCATCTCATCTCATTTCATTATTTCATTTCATCTCATTTCATCATTTCATCATTTCATCTCATCATTTCATCTCATCATTTCAATTTCATTTCAAAATTTCATTTCATCATTTCTTTTCATTTCATCTTCATCTCATTTCATTTCATCATTTCATCTCATCATTCATTTCATCTCATCTCATTTCATTTCATCTCATCATTTCATCTTCATCTCATCATCTCATCATTTCATCTCATCTCATTTCATCTCATCTCATTATGTCATTTCATCTCATTACATTTCATCTCATCTCATTTCATCTCATTTCATTTCACTCATCATTTCATCTCATCTCATCTCATCTCAATTCAATTTCCTTTCATTATTTCATTTCATCTCACTTCATTTCATCTCATTCATTTCATCTCATTTCATTATATCTCATCATTTCCTCTCATCATTACATCTCATCTCATCTCATCTCATCATTTCATTTCATTTCATTTCATTATTTCATCATTTCATTTCATCATCTCATTTCATCTCATCTCATTTCATTTCATCTCATCATTTCATTATTTCATTTCATTATTTCATTTCATCATTTCATTTCATTATTTCATTTCATCTCATTTCATTTCATCTCATCTCATTTCATTTCATCTCATTTCATTTCATTTTTCATCTCATTTCATCTCATCATTTCATCTCATCTTTATCTCATCTCATTTCATCCCATCATTTCAGCATTTCATCTCATCATTTCATCTCATTCATGTCATCATTTCATCTCATAATTTCATCACATCTCATCTCATATTTAATCTCATTTCATCTCATCATTTCATCTCATTTAATTCATTTCATTATTTCATTTCATTTCATCTCATCTCATATCATTTCATTTCATTTCATTATTTCATTTCATCTCATTTCATCTCATCATTTTTCATCTCATTTTCAATTTCATTTCATTTCATCATTTCATTTCATCTCATCTCATCATTTCATCTCATCATTTCATCTAACTGAAATTATTTATTTATTTATTTATTTATTTATTTATTTATTTATTTATTTATTTATTTATTTATTTATTTATTTATTTATTTATTTATTTATTTATTTATTTATTTATTTATTTATTTATTTATTTATTTATTTATTTATTTATTTATTTATTTATTTATTTATTTATTTATTTATTTATTTATTTATTTATTTATTTATTTATTTATTTATTTATTTATTTATTTATTTATTTATTTATTTATTTATTTATTTATTTATTTATTTATTTATTTATTTATTTATTTATTTATTTATTTATTTATTTATTTATTTATTTATTTATTTATTTATTTATTTATTTATTTATTTATTTATTTATTTATTTATTTATTTAATAAAGACAAGGTCTCACTATGTTGCCCAGGCTGGTCTTCAACTCCTGGCCTCAAATGATTCTCCAAACTTGGCCTCTCAAAATGTTGGGATTACAGGTATGAGCCACCATGCCTGGCCTAAAAATAGTATTATATTTTTGTATTATATAATTTTCAATTAGGTAATATGAATATTCTGTACAGGAAATATGCCCTTAATTACATAGGCATAAACATTTGTTACACTGAGAAGAATCTAATAGAGCTAAAAATAAAATTAATTGGAAAGGTCATTAGATACTCATACATTCTTACGTTTACACATTCTTTCATATATTCATATATTCTTTTAACAGTATCAATGGTTTGGAGTTATGTGTACAAAACCATGACCTATATGTAATACAACTAATAACAGGCTAATAACTAATAACTAATACAACTAATAATTACAATTCAAGGCATATTATATACAAAGCTTTAACTTCTCATCATCAGATTTTGTTTTTTTTCTTTCTGTTTTGGCAGATACTATGAACACAACATTCAACTCACAGACACTATGGAGCCCTTACTAAGCATAAAGTACTGTGAAAGGCCAGGGCAGGGCAAGGCCAGGGCAGGGCCAGGGCAGGGCCAGGGCAGGGCAAGGCCAGGGCAGGGCCAGGGCAGGGCCAGGGCAGGGCAAGACCAGGGCAGGGCAAGGCCAGGGCAGGGCCAGGGCAGGGCAAGGCCAGGGTAGGGCAAGGCCAGGGCAGGGCAAGGCCAGAGCCAGGTCCAGGACAGGACTAAGATAGCACAGGGCCAAGGCAGGGCCAGGGCAGGGCAAGGGCAAGGCCAGGGCAGGGCAAGGCCAGGGCAGGGCAAAGGCCAGGGCAGGGCCAGGGCAGGGCAAGGCCAGGGCAGGGCAAGGCCAGGGCAGGGCAAGGCCAGGGCAGGGCAAGGCCAGGGTAGGACAAAGCCAGGGTAGGGCCAGGCAACGGCAAGGCCAGGGCAGGACAAGGCCAGGGCAGGGCAAGGCCAGGGCAGGGCAAGGCCAGGGGTAGGACAAAGCCAGGGCAGGGCAAGGCCAGGGCAGGAAAAGGCCAGGGTAGGGCAAGGCCAGGGGTAGGGCAAGGCCAGGGTAGGCAGGCAAGGCCAGGGAAGGGCAAGGCCAGGGCAGGGCAAGGCCAGGGTAGGGCAAGGCCAGGGCAGGGCAAGGGCAAGGCCAGGGCAGGACCAGAGCCAGGGCAGGCCAAAGGCAGGCAGGGCCAGGGCAGGGCAAGGCCAGGGTAGGGCAATGGCAAGGCCAGGGCAGGGCAAGGCCAGGGCAGGGCAAGGCCAGGGCAGGGCAAGGCCAGGGCAGGGCAAGGCCAGGGCAGGGCAAGGCCAGGGCAGGGCAAGGGCAAGGCCAGGGAAGGGCAAGGCCAGGGCAGGAAAAGGCCAGGGTAGGACAAGGCCAGGGCAGGGCAAGGGCAAGGCCAGGGCAGGGCAAGGGCAAGGCCAGGGCAGGGAAGGGCCAGGGCCAGGACAGGTC
Source organism: Hoolock leuconedys (assembly GCA_023748175.1). Taxonomy (NCBI): domain Eukaryota; kingdom Metazoa; phylum Chordata; class Mammalia; order Primates; family Hylobatidae; genus Hoolock; species Hoolock leuconedys. Next base: position 30,675 of record JAKGGE010000413.1, on the reverse strand, counting down.
AGGGCAGGGCCAAGGCAGGGTCTGGGCCATGGTAAGACCAGCAACAGGGCTGGGGCTAGGCCACTGACAGGACCAGAGTGAGGAGCAAGGAGCCAGAGCAGTGCAAAGCCAGGGTAGGGCCAGGGCCAGGGTAGAACCAGGGCAAGGTCTCAAGCAGGGAAGGGAGCCAGGGAGCCCGGAACAGGTCAGAGGCAGGAGCCATGACAAGGCCAGCGGCTGCATTAGGGCAAGGGCAGGGCCAGAACAAGGTAAGGGTCAGGGCCAAGGCCAGGGTAGGGACAGGGCAAGAAATATGGCAGGACCAGGGGCAATGCCAAGGAGGCCAGAGCCGGGCCAGGGCTGAGCCAGGGCTGAGTCAGGGCAGGGCAGGGCAGGGCATGGTATGGCCAGTGCAGGACAGGACAAGAGCCTGTCCACAGAGAGAGCAGGGCTGATGCCAAGAAAGAGCCAGGCTAGTGCCAAGGCTGAGACAGAGCAGAAGCAGGAGGCAAAGAGCGTGGTAGAGAGCAAGAAGTGACAGGCAAAGGCAAGAGCCATGTCATAGAGACAGAACACCTCCAAGTCCACTAGGCAGGAGCTATGGACAAAGACCAGGGCGGGGTAGGAGCCGGAGTGCAGCCTTTAGGAGCCAGGTCTCCAGAAACGAGACTAGCGAACTAGGTGAGGCAAGAGCCAAAGAGCCAGGAGGCAAGGTCCCAAAAGGCAGAAGTAGGAGCCAGAGCAGGGTAACTTACACAAGAAACACACAGCAGAAACAGAGGTATTGATAGCAAGGCGAGGGGCAACTCAGGCCAAGAAGGGAAAGAGGCCAGAGGCAGAGCCAGGAAAGGGTCTGGGTCAGGACCAGAGGAGCTGAGAGCCAGAGACCAGGCCATAGTAGAGCAGAGCAAAAACTAGGGAGCAGGTCAGGAGCAGGTCCAGAGGCAGCCAGCACCAAGCAGGCAAGAGCACAACCAAAGCGCAGGAGTAAAGAGCAGGGCAATAGCACCACTGAGCCACTTAGCAGAGCAAGAGTCAGTGCAAGGAGAGGAGCAGAGACAGAGCAGGCCCATGGTGGGGCCAGGAAGGATGAGGCTAAAAAGCAGAGCCCAGGACATGTCCAAGGCAGGGTAAAACTAGGACAGAGCAGAGACCATGACCATTAGCAGGAGCCAGATGCCATGACAGAGACCAGGAGTGGAGACAAGGGGCAGGGCAGGCAGGAGCAGAGCAAGGCCAGGCAGCAGGTTCAGAGGCAAGGCCAGTGCAGCGCAGAGACAGAAATTGCCTGGGAGGCCAAGGAGCAGAGGTCAGGACCAGAGCAGGACAGGGCGAGACAGTCCAGGTAACAGTAGGGCAGGTACAGGGCAAGACAGGGGCAGTACAGGGCCAAGAACCACTTGCTTGGGGGCGAGCAGCAGGCAGCCTGCTCACACCACCCCTCCCTACAAAAGCTCCCTCCACCTAGCCCACTGCAACCATCCCATCACAACAACCCCAACCCACAACTGCAAGCACACACCTAGTGGCAGCTCTCTACTGCTGGGCACTGCGATTACTCCATTAAGCACCTTTTCCCGCCTTGAGAAGCGGCAGTAGTTTTACTTGAGCTCTGGGTATACTCACCACTCACTCACAGCGAGAGCAGCTGGGCAGGCAAAGCCAGAAAAAGCCACCACAGGAAGATGTGAGGTAAATAGACAGCGGCAAGGGAAGAAGTCCAGCAGAGTAAATAGGCAACCCACAGAGTACAGGACTACAACCTGACCTGACCCCTGACTCCTGACACTAGCAGCAACCTATGCCCCAGCCCCAGCCACTCACCCTCACCCTAGCAGCCCACACTCTGTCCTAACCCCTAACCTCTGCCAACCTAACTCAGCAGTGGCTCACAACACTGCTCTGACCCCTTTTTATGTATGCCAAACACTAAGCAACCCTAGCGTAGCCTTAACACAGGTTCATTTTTACGTTTGTGGCCAGTTATGTCCAGCGTTGGCCCTTGATCGCGGTCTCAAGGACTGCGGCAGTGAGAATTGCGAATCTTATATTATATTTTGTATTGAGAGCAGTGCATTAGCATTACGATTACTTGTTACACTTGAGCAATAAGAATTGTCATATTTTGGGTGTCAGAAGTCACATTACGAATGCTGCATTTTGTCTTCCAAAGGCTTCTGTGAATACCGCATTGCGGCACGCCTCACAATAACTGAGAACACCTCGGTAGGCAGAGATTTAAGAGGAGCTTCCTGGTTTCCCATTTTCCACACTGAACCCTTCTACGTAGTCACCAGCCCTGGTAATTATTCCAAGGAACTTGCAAACAGGAAAATTTTCACGTCGGTCGGCCCCGGGGTGGCCAAGCGAGGCAGTGTCCCACAGGTGCAGGCTGAGAGCTGCCTGCCTTACTTGGTGTCTCAGGTCTGTGTGCACAAGCAGAAACGCGCTTCGCCTTCGCGCCTCAGAAGCATTATTGCAGAAACTACAGCTTCCGCCCCGCGTGCGCCGCTGTACGCCCCTGCGCCTGCGCTGGCGCTGTGCGCCCCCTCTGCGCCTGCGCCGGCGCTGCGCTGCCTCAGCACAGGCCGGAGAAGCATCCCGGGCAGAGCTGGGATTCTCCTCTGCACGGAGCACAAGAGAGGTACAGCAGCGGACCAGTGTTCTGCTCGCTGGGCAGGCGGGCCGCGGCACCGCGAGCACGTTCTGCTCACAGGCCAGAGGCACGAGCAGAGCAGCCTTCTCCTTGAACCTTGTAGACTGCCTACGCTTTGGAACGCTTCGGGGCCACGCCAGCGGTGGTAAATGCACCACTGTTGCAGCCGCAGGAGCCAATCAGGAGTCAGGAGCCACGTAGAAGGATTCAGTAATGAAAGCAGGCCAAAAGCACAGACCTCATTGGCAGCGGCAATGCGAAACAGCCAGCTGCCGCCTTCGCCAAGCAATTCCACCAGACATGTCGCAACGTTGAGCGCGAAACCAATACCAGCAGGTGTCGTCAGAACCAGGAGATTAGGTTTGAACTGTTGCGATTGATGGAACCCCGAGGTCAGAGTTGAGGTTGGGAGATCGGCGTTTAAGGACCGGGGTTAAGTTGGGGTTGAGATTGAAGGTTGCCGAGAACCAGTGAAGTTGAGGCCAGGGTCCAGGAGGACCAAGACTGATAAAGTCGAGGAATAAAGTCGAAATCCGGAGTCCCCCTCTGATTGTCTAGCCTGCCGCTGCCGTCACATCTTTCCTGTGAACTTTCTGGCCCCGCCGCCCAGCTACCTGCTGACGCGAGCCTGCCGAACTTCGCGGCTACTTCAGACCGGTGATGCGGCGGCAGTGCGCGGCAGTAGAAGCGATACTAAGGGCGATGACACCAGCCAACCGAAATTTGGTCCGGAATTTGAGGATGGATGGGCTGCAGCAGTGGCCGGAGTGGAGGGGCAGCCCAGGAGGGCCAGTGCATTGGCAGTAGGCCTGGCTTTGCCTACCTGCCATGGTTCTGGCCCTGTACTGCCCTGTCTTGCCCTGTACCTGCCCTACTGTTACCTGGACTGTCTCGGCCCTGTCCTGCTCTGGTCCCATCCTGACCCTGTCTTGGCCCTGTGCTACCCTGTCCCTGCGCTGGCACTGGCCCTGCCCTGAAGCTGCGCTGGTCTGGCCCTGGCTCTGGCCCTGGCTCTGACCCTGCCCCTTGTCCTGACCCTGGTCCTGTCATGGCACTGGCCCTGCAAACGGTCATGGTCCTGCTCCTGTTCTGCCTTGACCTGGCCTTGGACATGTCCTGGCCCTGCTTTAGCCCATCCCTGCCCTGGCCCCACCATGGGCCTGCCTGTTCTGCCCTCGTGCCATTGCCCTGCCTTACCCTGCGCTGGTTGTGCCTTGGCCCTGCTTGGTGCTGGCCGCTCCCTGGACCTGCCCTGACCCTGCCCTAGCTTTTGCCCTGCCCTCACTATGGCCTGGTCCTGGCCCTTGCCCTGGCCCTACTCCGCCTTTGGCCTTGCCCTGGCCTTACCTTGGCCCTCACCCTAGTCTTCGCTGGGTCCTGCTCTGGACCTGGCTCGCTGGACCTGGTATACCCCGGCCCTGGTCTTTTGATCCTGCCATGGCCCTGTGGGGGGTGGACTTGGGTGTCTGGCCTGGCGGTGACGTGAGCATATAGCGGCCTGTCGCTCCTTGCTTACCGTAGGCATATGCTGCCCCATGATCTGGTGCTGACCTGAAACAGTGCCGTTTCCTGCCCTACCCTGTCTTGAGCAGTGGTCCTGAGAACAGGTTCTGGCCTAATCCGACCTGCCTGGACGTTGGCTCTGAGGCTCTTTCGCTCAGTTTGGCACTAGCCTGGCTCTTTCTTGGCATCAGCCCTGCTCTCACTCGGACGGTCTTGTCGCAATCCTGCGCTGTCATGCCTGCTGCTTCTGCCTGACTCGGCCCTGAAACCATTACAGTGACTCTGGCCTCCTTGGCGTGCCCTGGATCCTGCCATGTTCTTGCTTCAGTCCTACCTGGCCTTGACACATGACCACCTACCTTGCTCTGGCCCTGCCCTTGCCCTAATGCAGCCGCTGGCCCTGTCATGGCCCTGCCCTGACCTGTCCTGGCCCTGGTCCTTCCCTGCTTGAGACCTTGCCCTGGTTCTGTTCTGCCCTTATTTTAATTTCTCCTGACTGCTGCTCTGGCCCTTGCCCTGACTCTGGTCCTGTCAGTGGCCTAGCCCCAACCCTGTTCTTCGGATGTGGCTGTGGCCAGACCATAACATGGCCCTGCCTGAGCACTTTGTCCTGGACCCTGGCTGTGCCAAGAACCTGCACTGTCCTTGCTCTTGTTTTGCCCTTGCCCCGAACCTGGTCCTGCCGAGGTCATGGCCATGCTGGCCCTGGCCCTGCCCTGGCTGTTCCCTGGCCCTGCCCAGGTCTTGGCACTGGCCTGGCCCTGCCCTGTGCTTATTTCTAATATGGCTCTGGCCCTGCCTTGCCTGCCATGGCCCTGCCTTGGCCCTAGCCTGGCTTTGACCCTGCCCTGGCCCTATCTTGGCCTTCAGCCCCGTACCTGGGCCTGTGTTGGACCTGTGCATAGCTGCCTGGACCTGGTTTGGTATTTGTTCCTGGCCCTGCCATGGCCTGTCCCCGGACCCTGGCCCTGCCAGATGCGCCTGTGCGGCCCTGCTCTGGGCCTGAGCTGATCCTCAAGCTGTGGGTGACCCTGGCCCTGCCCCTGCCAGCACTTGCCCACAACGGCCCAGGGACAGTAATCCGGTGGTCCTAAGCCCTGGCCCTGCCCTGGGCCTGCTGCCTTGGCCTGCCCTGTGACTCTGGCCTGCCCGACCCTGGCCTGCTTGACCTGACCATGAACCTGTCCTATTGGACCATGCCGTGACTTAACCCTGTGCTACCCCGGGCCTGCTCCACCCTGTCCTGGCCCTGCCCTCCTTTAGGCATTTTGCCCTGTTGACCCATGTGGCCCTCACGCTATTTCTTTTGGACCTGGTCCTATCTGTGGCCGACAATTGAGCCCTGCTCCTGACCCTGGTCCTGCCATGGCCCTGTCCCTCCCCTGGCTCTGTCCTGGTCTTGTGCTGACCCTGTTGGACCTTGGCCTGCCCCAGTGCCAATCGAGGGACCTGTGCATATTTTCTGCTCTGCCTGGACCGGGCTGTCACTGGCGTGGACCCTGGCCCTGTTGTCATTACTTGAACCATGCCCTGGCCCAGCCTGGATCCTGATCCCTGTGCTTTTGGCCCTAATTTGACCTGGCTCTGCCCTGACGTACTGTTCTTCAGCCCTGACCCTGTCCTGTCCTATTTTTGTCTGTCCCTAGCCGGATTGCTGGTCCTGCTGTGACCCCTTGATCGCATTGCCCTTTCCTGGTCCTGGCCCTGGTACGCCGCGAGGAGCCCTGCTCTGGCCCTGAGGATGAACTCTGGCCCTGTGGACCTGCCTTGGCCCTGCCGAGAACCTGGCTCTGGCCCTACCTCTGCCCTGGCCATACCCTTGCCCTGGCCTGGACCTGGTCCTGGTCCTTGTCCTGCCGCCAGGTGGCCCTGGCCCTGCCCTGCCTGTGCCCTGTTCTATCTGGGTTTTGGCCTGCCATGGCCTGGATATTTGCCGATTACCGTTGCCCTAGCCTGTATAGCATTGCCTAGATCTGCTTGCGATGGCACATGTGATTGGTTTGACCTTGATGACCCTGGATTCCCTGACCTTGCCTCAGTACAATGCTGCCCTATTGCTTGTGGCGTTTGCCCCTCACTCTCTGGTACAATCTGGCCCTGCCTTGCGGGAATGCGTGCTCTTCTCCGTTGATACCTGGACTGACCCTGGTCTTACCATGTTCATTTGGCCGTTGCCTTGTTTTTGGCCTGATGCTTGCCTGGCCCTCTCCTGGTATTCGCGGTTCGTTGCTTACCTTCCCGTGCCCTGGCCTTGCCCTTCCCCTGCGTTGGTCCTGCTGTTTCCTGCCTGCCCTGGCGCGTATTTGACCCTGTGCCAGCCCTGTAGTACGTTGGACCTGCGGATCCCTGAGTGGCCTGGATAGCAGCAGCGCCGTCCTCTGGTCGCAGTTTTTATTGTTGATCCTACCGTGCTCTCGGTTCAGGCGACGCCTGGCCTGTTCTTCGGATCTTGCCGCTGCTGTAGTACCGCAGTGCTGCTATTTTGCTTATAGCATTGGTAGCCGGTATACCGTGGCCCTATCCTGCCCTGTTGCAATTTTCTCCTGGTCCTTTTCTGCCTGACGCCCATTCCCTGGATATTTGCCTGCTGGTAGCCAGCACTTACACTGTTGTGGCTGCCCGTGCGTTCTGGGTTCTTAACCCCACCAGTACAACCTTGCTCTGGATCGCTCTGGTTCTTATTTCTCCTGGCCTGCTTGCTCTGTTACTGTCCTGTTGTGCCGATCCCTGACCCTCAGCCCTGACCAGTCTGAGATACACTGCCCGCAATGCTGTATTTCTTAGCGGCCTGTGCTATCTGGTCCTGTCCTGGACCTGGTTCATTACAATCCTGCCACTCGCCTACACTGTTTTTCTTTCACCCTGGTAGCCCCTTGCCTGCCCTGTGGCCCTGCGGCTTTTGTGCCTGAGCTCTGGTTCTTGGGTGGACGCCCTTGCCTCGGATCCTGGTAGGGTTTTCATGGTCCTTCTCACGGCCTTGCCCTTGCCCTGTCCCCTTTCTGGTCCTGCCATGTTTGTGGCCCTGCCGTGTCCATGTCCTGGACCTGTCACAACCTGGACTCACGGTCACTGCCATGCGGCCCGTTCCTTGCTCTACACTGACCCTGCCTGTCTTGTCCTGTGCTGCCCTAGCCTGCCCTGGCCTTCTGCTGGCTAGTCCTGCCATGGCCCTGGCCCTGAGACACCTTTTCTTCTGGCCCTGGTCTTGGTCCTGTCGTGTCCCTGGCTGCTGACCCCTGCCCCTGGTTTTCTCTGGCCATGACCCTGCCCCAGTTCTGTCCCTATCCTTGCCCTGTCTCAGTTCGTTCCTAGCCCTGGCCTTTCACGGTACTTTATGTAGTAGGGGCTCCATAGTGTCACTGTGGGTTGAATGTTGTATTCACAGTGTCTGCCAAAACAGAAGAGAAAAACAAAATCCTCTGATGATGAGAGGTTAAAGCTTTGTATATAATATGCCTTGAATTGTATTTATTAGTTGTATTAGTTATTAGTTATTAGCCTGTTATTCAGTTGTATTACATATAGGTCATGGTTTTGTATGCATAACTCAAACCATTGATACTGTTAAAAGGAATATGAATATATGAAAGATGTGTAGCAGTAAGAATGTATGAGTATCTAATGACCTTTCTAATTAACTTTTTTATTTTTAGCTCTATTAGATTCTTCTCAGGTGTAACAAATGTTTATGCCTATAATTAGGGGCATATTTCCTGTACAAGAATATTCATATTACCCTAATTGAGTATACAATACAAAATATAATACTATTTTTAAGGCCAGGCATGGTGGCTCATACCTGTAATCCCAACATTTGGGAGGCCAAGTTTGGAGAAATCATTTGAGGCCAGGAGTTGAAGAAGACCAACCTGGGCAACATGAGTGGGGTTTCTTGTTTTTATTAAATAAAATAAATAAATAAATAAATAAATAAATAAATAAATAAATAGGTTAGTGCACTGTGGCTCATGTCTGTAATCCCAGCATTTTGGGATGCCAGGCAGGAGGGTTTGCTTGAGCCCAGGAGTTTGAGACCAGCCTGGGCAGCATAGCAAGCCTCCATCTCTACAAATAATAAAATATTAACCAGGTGTGGTGGTGCGCACCTGGGGTCCCAGCTACCTGGGAGGCTGAGGTGGGAGGTTTGCTCGAGGCTGCAGTGAACTGTGAATGCACCACTGTATTCCAGCCTAGGCCACAGAACAGGACCTTGTCTATAAATAAAGAAATAAGTAAAAATATAAATAAAAATAAGTAAAAAGAAATATAAGTAAATATAAATATAAATACATATATAAATATAATATGAATACATGAAAACAAACAATTTTAAATTGCTATCACTGAGGAGGCATCTATCCATCTCATTTCGCGAATTCCAAATTACATCGGCTAGTTAGATGAAATGATCAGATGACAAGATAGAATGAAATATGGAAATAAAGCCAACAAAATGATGAGATAGAGATGAGTGAAGTTTTGAAGAGATGAAATGGTGAAGTTGAAAGTAGTAGGGCAAAATGATAAAGTGAAAAAAAGAAAGTGAAAAGGAGATAGAGATAGAAATAGAGATGATAGATGAAATGATAGAAATGATAGAGATGAAATAGTAGAATGATAGATGAAATGATGAAAGTATAGAATGAAATGATGAGAAATAAATGGAATGAAATAATAAGAAATAGAAATTAAATAGGAATAGAATAAATAAATTAAAATATTAGAATGAAAATAGAATAGACAATGAAGATAGAAAATAGTAAAATAGAATAGAATAAAATAGAAATAGTAGAATGAAATAGAAGATGAAAAAAAAAAAAAAATAGAATGAAATGATAGAAGATAGAGTAAATAAGTAAGAAATAATAAATGACTAAATAAGATAAGTAAATAATGAAAAAAGAAGTATAAATATAGTAAGTAAGTGAAAATAAGGAAAATAAAATAAATGAAAATATTGAGATAATAATAAAATAATGAATAATGAATAATAAAAATAAAATGACGCTAATTAAGCATTAATAAGAGCGAAATGAAATGTATAATAATGAACTATGAAATAAAGATAATGAAAACTGTAAAAATAAATGAAATAATGAAAATAAATGAAATGAAATAATGAAATGAATGAAAAATATTGAATAACTGATGAAGATGAATAAGAAAAGCATCAATTAAATAATGAATGCGTAAGAATAAAGAGATATTGAAAGTATGAAGATAAGAAATGACTCAATATATGACATAGAAATAAGATGAAATAAGAAGATAATAAATGAAAATAACTAAAATAAAATGAGATGAGAAATATATGAAACTCAGAAATAAATATAATAATGAAATAATGAAAATGATGAAATAGAATGTAAAAGTAAATAGAAATAAAAATAATGAATAAAGAGAATGAAAGAAAATAATTAATATTGAAGATGAAAATACTTTGAAATGATAAGGATGAAATAGAAGATAAGGAAAAGATAATGATGAAAATATTGACATGAAAATATTGACATAAAATAATGACAATGAAGATATAATATTAAAATGGCGAGAATGAAAGCAGGAAGAAATAACAAAGATGAAGAAATAAAATGGTAGAATAAATAATGAAATATAGTGAAATAGATAATGAAGACAAAATGATGAGATAGAAGACTTCAATGAATAAATAATGAATGAAATAATAATAATGAAATGAGATGATAAGTGATAATAGAGATGAAATTAGATGAAATGAAATAGTGAAACGAAATGAAATGAAATAATGCGATGAAATAGTAAAAATGAGAGATGAAATGATGAGGTAGAGAGTGATGCAGTAATCCTATTCGGTACAACAAAAAGTGAATTCATTAATTTTAATTTTATTAAGGAATAAGAGTTGAAGAATAATACATTATAGGTTTACAATCTAAGTATAAATATTACATAAATATATTAAAACTTACAGAATATATTTTGGAGATACAACCACCATGCTTCTGTGATGACAGTTATTTATGCTGGTTGTCACAATTTTTATGAAAAACTAATGAAAAATGAACTTTAACTGTTTTCTAAAAATAACAGTTCCAAAACAGTTTTACTTCAATCTGACAAGGATGACTTTGTGTTCCTTAATCTGATGAGATTTTCACACTCTGCACATGATAATTGTTGGATTTTTATTTATTGTTGATAAATTGTATATCAAATAAAAAATGTTGTTACCTGTAAAGTAGATTTTAGGTGATATAGGCAGAGATGGAGCAATAACTTTGTCTAAATGAACTTTGTCTTACAATTAAAGATAGCTTGTCTATATGTATATTACTGTATGACCCTAGGATAATCAAGGCTGTTATCTCTGATAACATTATATTATTGCTTAATATAAAATAGATATAATAACACCATCAAATTTAAATCAGGTATTGTCATTGAGTATCTTAAACAATAAGCAAAGGTCTTTTAAAATACAAGCTAGTGATTGTACTAAATTTGTAAATCACACCTTAGGATGGTGGGTCGTGCAGAATATTATTTAATCTATAAACGTGGATGTCTTTCCTTTTTTGTGTTTTCTTTAATTTCTTTCATTAATATTTGTCATTTTGTTGTGAGAGTCTTTTACTTCCTTGGTTAAATTTGTTTCCAGTACATTTTGTAGCTTATTGTAAAGGAATTGCTTTCTTATTTTTACCAGCTAGTTTGCTATCAATATATAGAAGTGCTACTGATTTTTGTATGTTGATTACTGCAACTTTATTCATTCATTTATCACCCTAAGAAGCGTTTGGGTAGAGAGTCTTATTTTTTTCCACCTTAAAGAGCACATTGTCTTTAAACCCAGGGACAGATTTATTGTCTCGCTTTCCAATTCAGATGTCCTTTATTTCTTTTCTCACAACCAATTGTCCTGGCTAAGACTTTCGCTATGTGATATGATTGGTGAAATAGGCATCCTTTTTCTTGTTCCAGTAAAATCTTTTCTTGTTCACAGTAAATAAATAAATAAATAAATAAAGGTAAATCATCGAATAAAATCATAAATCATCAAATCGATAAGATAAAGATAAGATAAAGATAAATCATAAATAAAATCATCAGATAAAATAAAGACAAAGAATTAAGATAAATAAACAAATAAAAAATCAGAACTGAATAAAAAATTTATAAAACAAAATCTTTTTCGTCATAAAAGCCATCAAAAATAAAAAAGTAGCATCGCCATAAAAAAATAAACCATAAAACCATCTTTCGATCATCACTCAATAAAATAAAATAAAATCTTTCAAATATAGACTAACCAAGATAAATAAATAAAAATTAATAAAATTAAAGCCAGATGAATAAAACCAAATTAATTAAATTGGTCAGATGGCGCCGACAATAAGAATGCAAATAAATTCATCATCGTCGTCGTAAGAATAAATAAAGTCATGAATAGATAAGTAGTCGATAATCGATAAATAAAGATAAATAAAGGCGAATAAATAATCAAAATAAAAAAAGAATAAAAATAAGATAAAGTCAAATAAAGATCGCGTCGTCAGGTAATAAAAAGCAAAGCATAAAGGTCGTCATCATCGTCTTTAATGAGTAGAACTGATGAAATGATGAGATGAATGATGAGGATGATGTAAAATGATGAGATGAGATGGCATGAGATGAAATGATGAGATAAAATGATAGGTGAAACTGATGAGATGAAATGATAGCAGAGGGTGAAATTGATGCATACGTGTGTCTATTCAAAAAAATTGTAATTAATTTAATTTTATTATTTAGGTATGTAGAGTTGAAGGAAAATAATATCTGCTTTACATTATGGGTTTACGATCTAAAATTATAAATGTAAATATAAAACACAGAATATTTTGGAATCGAATACCAATACTTCTGTGATGACAGTTATTCATGCGGTTTGTCACAATTTTACATAAAAGAAAAACTAATGAAAAGACTTGTTTCAAAATAACAGTTTCAAAACAGTTTGCTAAGTAATGACAAGGATGACTTTGTGTTCCTTAATCTGATGAATTTCCCTTGGGTGTGTGTTGATAAATTGTATATATCAATACACTCTTAAGTGGGATTTTTTAGGTGATATAGGCAGAATGGAAGGCAAAGTTTTTTATAACTTTGTCTAATGAACTTTCTAAATACTTACAGATAGAATGAAAATCGCAGTGTATATATTACTGTAAAACTGTTATCTCTGATGCTTATAATAAAATGATATATCTTCTCAAGTAGAAATCCGGGCATTGTCATTGATATCTTAAGAATATGCAGGTTAACTTTTAAAATAATGATTGTACTAAATGTGTAAATCACATAGGATAGTGGGTCATTTTAAGAATATTATTTCAATCTAAATGTGGATATTTTTTTTGTGTTTCTTTAATTTCTTTCATTAATAATTGTCATTTTGTTGTAGAAATCTTTACTTCCCTTGGTTAAATTTATTTCAAAATTTTGTAACTATTATAAAAGGAATTGCTTTCTTATTTTTGTTTCAGCTAGTTTGCTATCAATATATAGAAATGCTACTGATTTTTGTATGTTGATTATATCCTCTATTCATTTCATTTGTATCACCTAAGAGCTTTGTTAGAGTCTTATTTACCATATTATGAGCACGTTATGGGGACAATCTCCTTTCAATTCAAAGATATTACGCTTTATTTCTTTCTCTAACCCTGTTGTCACAGCTGAGACTTTCCTGTAAGCAAATATGATTGGTGTTGAAAATATTGGGCATCCGCGTTCCGAGTAAAATCTTTTCTTGTTCACAGTAAAATCTTCACCTTTTCACATTCGAGTATGATCTTAGCTGTAAGATTTGTCCTTTATTTCCTTCCGTGTTAGACATATATTTTTCTGTGCTAGATTGTTGAAGGTTTTTGTCATGTAAGAATGTTATTTGTAAACGCTTTTATCGATCGTTTATTAATTTAATCATATGGTTTTTCGTTACTATCAAGGAGAAAGAAAAATCTATAAAGTTACGCGCTTACTTTTATGATGAACATTATTATGTTATTACAGCACTATCCTAATATGGGATATGGAATCAACAAAATTGTCCATCAACAGATGAATGGATAAAAAATGACATACATATAATGGAATATTATTTAGTCATAATAAAGAACAAAATCCTGTTATTTGTGGCAACAAAGAATGCAAGTGGAAGTATGTTGGGTGAAATAAACCTGGCATAGAAACAAGCACATGTTGTGTACTCACTTATGTATGGAAGTTAAAATTTTAATCTACATTGAAGTAGATAGGTAGAGTTCTGGTTACCATATCCTGGAAAGAGTGGGAGAAAGAAGAGTATAAGAAATGTAGTTAATAGGTACAAAATTACAGCTGGAGAAAGCTTCTACAGCACTGTTGATTTATTGTGTGTTTTCAAATAACTAAAAAAATGAAAGGAATTTTGAATATTCTCACAAAGAAATAATACATGATTTAGGTAATGGATATGTGTAGTAACACAAATAAAAAAATGACAAAAGCAATATCAAGAAAGCGTTGAAAATGAAGCAACATTTAGTAGATGGCTTGGGCACTGTATGCCCTGTTCTAGATACCAGATTTACTTGTGACCATTATTAAATTTTTATTCCATCTAATTCACTCCCAGAGTTTACAGAGGCGTTTACCTACAATGAATAGTAACGCATGTGCCCAAATTATATGGTACTCTGCCTATCTGGATTAATAACTCAATACATGTTAACTTAATAAACTTTTGAGTATGGTATAAATAGTACCTTTGGTATGGTACTTAAATGGTATGGTACTTAAATGGTACTTTTTGAGTATGGTACTATGAACAATACTAAATAGTACTATTTAATTGGTCAAAGGGTAAATTCATAAACTTGTATAGCACTAAATTTACTAAATTTAGTCAAAGTACTAATTTCTCACATTGAAATTTCCTTCAAGACGATATACAACCTTTCTAATGACTCCTTGTTCATCAAGATACCTCTTCAATTATTCTATTTGAATTTCATTCGGTATATTATCTGTACCGATATTACACTTTTTTTTTTTTTTTGAGATGGAATCTCATTCTGTTCTGTGGGTGAGGTGGCATGATCTCCGTTCCCTCTGGCCACCCCCAGTTCAGCGATTCTCCTGTCTCAGTCCCAAGTGGCTGGGTGCGCACCACCATGCCTGGCTAATTTTTGCGTACGAGCTTGCGAAACTGGTCTTGAACTGCTGACATCGGTGATCCACGCCATAGCCCTATGCTGGGATTACGAGTACGCACCCAATGATATTGCACTCTTGCTGAACTATCTTTTTGAAGAAATTGCACCTCTTTACCTCTTTATGCTTCCATTTTCCTTCAAAATTTGTAAGAGTCTGATGAAATGAAGGTCATGTTTTTATCAGCACTTGTCGCCTGATTCCACAGACGTAAGCGACTGATTGAGAATTATCATTGCTACCAGATAGATTATCTCTAGTTGGATATGTCTTTAATGGTATCTGGGTTACTGTCTTATTTTTGATGCAGTATTCTATAAATAATTTATTAAATAGCATCCTTGGGTGAGCATAGGTACAACTTGGTGTTATATTGTGTTTTGCTTTTAAAACTGCTTTTGAGGTGTTATGGTGGCTCTTATCCCAGGAGGTGGAAATTCCCTCACGTCATTCAAGAACAACCCACTGGTCAACATGAAAGCTTGGCTCCCGTCTCTACTGAAACTCCTGCATGGTATGTCGTCCTCAGGCAGAGGCAAGAAATCCTTATGCTTTAATGAGCCAAGTTCACACCAGCCTGGTGAAAACCCTGTCTCGAAGAAAAAAAAAACCACCATGCTTTTGAATGGGTTGTAAGCAATTTTTATGGTAGCAAGTGCATAGGTTAGAAAAGGCAATAATATTCCAGGCACAAGTTAGTACTAATTATGTTGAATATTCTGTAGCCTGAAAACATGCTTTTTCCCTTCATGAACAGGTGTTTTAGAAGACACTGTTTGTATAGACATTGAACCACAGATGAATATGTACTTACAGCTACTCTTAGTTGCTTTCTTAATTTTATCTACTGCTTTATGCTTCTGTTTACTTTTCATTCTTTCCAATGTCCACATTCTAGTAAATTTGAATATTTTAATCAGTTTATATACTATTTAATAATATTGCTTGTATAGTTTAGTATTTTTTAAGACTCAAAAGCAGAAAGAAGAAAAAGAGATCAACATGTTATTAATCATTTAAAGATCATTTTAAAATCTTTGACCTTTATATTTAATGAATAAAAATGTTAGTAGTTATTATGAGTATAAAACTTTGTATATTTCTTCTTTAGTAAAGAAAATAATTATTCTCATGCAATGTACTATGTTTATCTGGGTTTTGAAAAATGGCGTTTCAGTAATATGAGAAAGCCATTTACATTAAATCACAAAGGCAAATGGAATGGTACTAAATTATTTACATAATAATGTTTAGATGGTGGCCACTTATAACATTCTTTCTATACTTCCTACAAGTTCAGGGATATGCACAACTAAGTATTTTTGGGAGCTAATCAGCTTGATAGATGAAACAAGACTTTTAAATAAACAGAAAAGACTGTCTTTTAATTCAATAGATGGAGCATGTCCCTGTTCTGGGTAGTATGTTCTCATTCTTAGCTTATAATACTCCAAATGTCCTTTAATTTTTACCAATTTATTATCATTCCTAGGTATTTTAGCTTCTATCTTAAATTCTAAAACAGGAAAATATTCTTTATTACCATGGTTCGTACTAAACATCATGGTTTCAAATTTAACTACAAATGTCTTTTCTGCTTCTTGATGACACCTTCACCATGTGCTGCTATATGTCACTACCAAGTGGTGATTACTTTTCAGGTTCACATACTTGTTCTTTAGAAAAATATCTGTGCCTTATAAAGAATAGAGTTGTTGGCATTCAAGGAATAAGTGAAGTGTAATCCATTAGCCTGTTCAACTCATTTCTTTAGCATACTCATACTTTTATTTCATATTCTGTGGAGAAACAAAATACTGCTAACTACGGTATTTGTAAGAGAAAAAATCTTTTCTTGAAAAGTGCTCTCATTGAGTATTGGATTATAATTGTAACTTCTTTATATAGTCCTTATACACTTTCTATTCTGAGAGGAAATAAAAAGCCCCAAAATGACTTTCTGCTCTTTCCCTTACTATAAGCACCCATCTTGGTAATTTAGGGTCTTTATAGTTAGGGTAAGTTAATCTGTTCGTTTATTTTTGTGAGTCCCAACTTATTGATCTCAGTATTCTGAAATAATATGTTTACTATCTTCTGGTAGCAATAGATTTATTGTTACTCTTCTGCCTTTATTGGGCTGGAAGAATAATTGTTGCCTCCACAGCAAGTTGCAGAGAAAAACACATAGACATTCAACTGCCAAACAACTTACTTCTGCAATTTTAAAGTGTATATTGAATAGAATTACACTGCTTTTATGCTCACTGGCAAAGTATTAACAACATCAAGTGTGTTATTATAATGTTATCCTAGTTAAAAATCTCAAAAGCTACATGGATACCATTTTAAAATATATAAATATGGGCGACCTAATGTTAATTTTATTGTCTGGAGACCATGTGTTATTTCACTCCTGTAAATTCATTTAGTATGCAAGAACCTAATTGCCAGTAGATATAAAAATTATTTGCTGAATGAAAAGGTTAAATGAAAAACATACAAATGTACTGGAAAAAATGCACCAAGCAATTTTACATTTTCCAGTTAATGTAGAATATTACCTTACAAAAGATATTACAGTTTTTCAAGTGTCTGGTGACTTTGTAATATTTGTGCACATATAAAATAATGTTTCCAAAATGTATCCAGTGAGGAAATATACCTTCTAAATTCTAGATTACACAATTTGGGGTTTTAGTACTAAATCATTAAATAAAGATGCAAGTGAAATGTAGTCAAAAATACATGGAAAAAATGAGTGGCCTCTAAGTGACATTATTGATATATGTATTTTACAATCATCCTCAGTGCTTTTGCTCTAGCATTAGAGACAGATTCTTGTTATTTGCTTTACACATCAAGGTAGATGTTTTTGTTCCTTTAAGGACTTATATTTAAAATCAAATGGTTCGTAGAATCATATTTAGTGATAAGCACATAGACAGGAGCCATCCAGTAGAAGACAAATCTCATTCATCTGCACTCAATCACATGTGTTTATTGGTAAAATACAAGTGGAAAACCCTGAATTATGTAGAATTTATCTCTCTCTTTTGCCTTTAAATATACATACAGTCAAACTCTTTGTGATTACTAATGAACAAGTAATACTCATTACATATGTGAAGGCTTGATGTGGCATAAAATCAATATTAATTATGCTCTATGGCAATAAGGTTGAATGTGATACCAGTGATTATCCACTTAGCCAAAAACATATTTTCTGATTTTTTCATTGTCTACATTTCTACAATAGCACAGATAGCTTTTGTAACATTTCATTCCAAATCCTTAAACATGAAAGATAAATTCTCTCACATATACACCTGATTTTGAAAATATTTGATTTCTCATGGAGTTTAGGAATATTCCAAAATCTAAAAGTTATGTGTTCTATGGTAGCAAAAAGCAATCTTGACAGACTAAGTATGCAATGGGTCCTAGGGTGAATAGCTTTCCCAGTGTCTCAGCAAAATACAAAAATCAAGGTCAACAGACTTTCTGAGCATCACGAGGAACCCTGTGGTTTCATGCTCTAAGCACCCTCACATTATATGCAACAGGCTTATTTTCCTGGCCCTATCTAGGACGTCACGGATTTAGTGCCACATGAGGTGGGACCCAGTTCTGTCCTTTCAAGACTGTGGGCAAAGGCTATTAACAGAACCTAGGGAAGCCCATTGGGACTCACGCACATGCTCTGAATTGTCTGAGCCTTTCTCTAAAACTCAAGCACATTGAATAGGACACTGGCTGCATGGGTCAGGGTGTAACCTATCTCAGGGTTCTCATATATTCTCCCAACCACCCTGAACCTCTCCTCCAGAGGTGATGGTAGCTTTCTATCTGAGACCTCTAAAAGCACCCCACACTTAGCAAATACCTGGGGCCCTAGATATGAGATCAGCAGGTGATGTCCCACCTGGGACTAGCTATTGCTTGTGGCAGGTGATAGACCCGGTTCCATTGGGACCTGAGTGTCTACCTCTGGCCAGGGTGTCCATCTCGCGACCTGATGTTCACCAGGCACCTAGGTGGGGCTTGATGTCTACCATCTTCAGACTCTTGGCTAGGGACCACAATTTTCAGCCAACACGCTGAGCCCCTGGTACCTAACTTACAGGACTAATACTAAGAACAGGAGGTCTTTGAGTGAATTAAATGGAATGTAAAGTACTTTGCTCTGCTTCTGGCCACCTCATAATGTGGAGATTATTGAACCAAGCTGGCCCTGTATGATCCCTGAAGCCGGAGTGTGACAGTGAGTGGGTTGGTGTGTGAAGTGGAATTCTCATATATTCTCCCAACCACCTGTTCTCCAGACCTCTTCTATTGGTTGCAAAAGTAGTGAACACGGCTTTTTATTAACCAATAACTTTACCTCATTAATAGGAGGTGAAATGAACAGGTCTGGTTTGTTGTGCTTTTTCATGGTGCCGCGTTGAACTGCTGCAGTGGTTTGGGGCGGTGAGAAGACGGGGATAAACATTTTTCCGCAAATTTTTATCTCTGTTATATCTCCTAGTAATGTCTTTTCAAAAGTCTGTGTTCGTATTTGCCTTATGTTCAATTGGTGTTGCTGTCAGTGTCAAAATTATTTTCTTATTTTTAATATTTGATATTATGTTATTCCAAGGGTACTTTATATTTCTTAAATCTCTTCTCTTTTAATTTGCCTTAACTTTTCTGGGTTTTCAGATTGGATGATTTGATTAGATTTTCAGTTTTTCAAAACCTTCTTGAGTTAGGAAATGTACCCTGATTTGAACATGTAGCTTTAGAGTGTAGTGTTGATTATTAGAATGTGAACCCTTAGTTTGTCATTCACGATACGTTTGATAAATTTATATTTTTTGTTGAATGTATTTATGCAGATAAAGCTTGTTGACCATTATTATTTATGCTTTAACTTTTCTACTAAATCTTCTGTTGGCAAAAGACCGGTGAAATTGAATTTTACCTTATTTTCCCTATCCTGGTAAATTAAAAATTTCAAAGTTATGCGCTTTAATTGCATATTTTGTGTTACAGATTTTCATATTTTCGCAGGTGTTTTTGCTGCATGGTACATAGAAAGTCATTTTGGTATGTGATTGACCCTTCAAATGTGATGAACAGAAATAAGCCAAGCGATGATAAGAAGATGAAACAAATGTTGCCATTTACTTAGCAAAAACTTAAACTGCATAGAACAATGATAACAAAAAAACCAGAGTTGTTGCAAAACTATATAGAGAAAGTGAGATTACACACATGCCACACACACACACACACACACACACACACAGATACAGACCCAGGTAGAACCGGAGAACTCAGCCCAAGACTTTGAACTGGGTGTGACAGGCCCCGGGTTCTCAGGCAGATGGACACCAGGCCCCAGGAGGAATTGCTCTCATGGTATACTCAGCTCCAAGTTACCAGGATCAGGTAGAAATCAAAGAGGACAGGCTGCATTTCGTGACTCAGAGACTGGGTGGACAGGCCACAGGCACCAGTCTTCAGGTGGATCCCCGGGGAAATACAAGTCTTGGGTTGACCCCGGCCACAGGTGAAATCTTAGGCCCCAGGTGGACACACTGGCCCCCAAGTGTCCAATCCCTGGATTAGAAACCCCTTGGGCAGGCCGGAGCCTGCCATGTCTCTTGTTCCGCTTCTGGGGGATGGGTGGGAGGTGTTAGCCTAATCAGAGTTTTGGTTCCCTCCTGGCTCTCCTCACTAATAGATTTACTCTCATCTGCCAAGTGGTTTCGAATCTTGTGCCGCCTTCAGCCAGTTTCACTCCCAGGGTGTGTGGGATTTGTGGAACAATGTAATTTACCAGCTACTATTGCTGTTTCAAATAAAAGTCTTTGATTACTGATATGGATGAAGAGTCTTGAGTGTAAACAAATATCATTTTTTAAGTAAAGAGCCGTTTGCAGTGTGTAGGCTTAGTGCACAGATGGAGGTGGGTTTGTTAAACATGGTTTGGGAGGTGATTCTTGGATCTCACCTGCCTGCCCATCCCTGTACCCTCTCAGCCCAGCCCCCACCCTGGGAACCACACAGGCAGTCTCATCTCCAAATGCCACCCAGCACCTTGTCCAGGCCAGAGTCCCAGTCAGGGAGGACCTGGCATCCAGGCTGTTGAGCCCCGGCCTGTCAGGTGGGCTACCCCCTGGGACGGACATGGGAACGGCTACACTGGCTGGCAGCATGGGAAGGCAATCATACTCATTTGTTGCTTCAAAACCTCTGGTCACAGATGGGGTCAAGACTATGGGGTTTAGAAACTGCTGGTTGAATCTGGTCAAACCAGAACTGGTGTAGACCCCTACCTGTGAACTCTGTGGCCGGGCCCTCTCACACTGGGTTTGTGTTTTTGCTTATATATATCCCCTTCCCTAAGGGTCTCAGGTTCTGAGGCATTGAGGCTTTGTGGGCATCACTTGAGCTACCAAAGGCCCGCACTAAGCCCCAGCTGTGCCACCTCAGACACATGTGGAGTTGAGAGATGGGGCAGGTGCAGAGGAGGCAGGTGGAGGCAGCCACCGGGGAGGGGCTTCCTGCTACCTTTAGGAGCCATTTCCCACTTTCTGGGTTTATTGGGGCATCAGTCCACGCACAGCCGACCTCAGGAGTCTGTGTGTCCTGCCAGGTATGATAGCCTTGCGTACTCGGCGGGCTGCAGCATGCTTCCTTTCTGGCCAGGTTGTGGGATGGTGTGGCCTGGCCGACCAGGTGCCTTGGCTCTGTGGCTGGAGTGAAGGGTTGAGGTGACCCACTGGCCTCTGTCTCCCTCAGGGGCCTCATGTGCCTCAGTGCTAGGCTGCTACCCTGAGGACACTGGGCAGTGCGTGCCCTGGGCAGGCTGGAGCTGTCATCGAAGCACAGTGCAAGTCCCTGCTTGTCCTGCCTCCACGATTCTCTGTCAGCCCCTGCATCGCAGCCCCTTCTCTGGGGACAGATGAATCGCTATTGTGTTTGGGAAGGGCAGCTGGCCTGACAGCTACTGGGATGACCAAAGGTGGAGACACCCATGTCTGGCAGGGAGTTCCTGACTCAACGTCCACCCCTCTGGGCCCTCCATTACGAGAACGCTCTGGGAATTTGGGGGGTGGGTTCCTCCTCCAGCCTACACCCTACAAAACTGACCCGTTTGCCTGGCCTCTGTTGTGGCAGGATGAAGGGATGAAAAGCAAAATTTTTCAGCACACCACAAAATGGCTGCCTCTTGGAAGTGTTCTTCTGGTAATATACTTGTATTTGGTTAGACAAATTGGATGGCAGGTCTGAACTAAAAGTATCCACTGGGCGTCCATTGCTGGTGAATTGCTACCTTGGGTGGGGGTGTCCTGCCAAGAGCGTGCGTCCTTCCCTCTCCCTCTGCACCAGAGCAGCCTCATCAGCAGGGGCTGGGGGTGCATGCTGAGTGAGCTCTAATCCCGGCATGATTGGGTCCGGTGAGTGCATGCTTGGGAAGCCTGGCCAGCACTACAGCTAGAGCTGGGCATGTGACAGTTATAACTGCAGATGTGGGACGCCTTCTTGAACAGGAGTGCCCCGGCATCATCTGCCCAGTCACTGCATCCTGACCCCTGCTACACTGAACAGGAACTGGGGAGGGTTCCCTTGTCGCAGGTGGAGGTGTGCTCTAAGTCCTACTGGGCAGGCCCTTTGGGGTGTCTAGTGCTGAATCATGGCCAGAGTTGATCTTTCTGGAAGGATGGTATGGGAGGTTGAGGCCTGCAGAGGTGAAAGCCTTCCAGCAAAATCGCATGCCAAGGCTCAACACTCCAAGCTGCTCAGCCCACATAGATAAAGTCATTTCCTCCCCACAGCCAGGAGGGGTCATGCCCACCCTTGTGGGGAAGGGACGAGGGGTCTAGCCCGACTCTGACGGTCCAGGGCTCAGAGTCCCTTGGACCTGCTTGGTTTCTGGAGGCAGCCTCTGGGGTCTGCCTTGGTCTGCTGGGAGGGCCGTCCTGGGAGAAATGAGCCAGTGCTCCCTATTAAGAAACCATGGGGGTGTGTGCTGAGCTCACACCCTGGGGTCCTAGGGCCCAGCAGCCCAGAACTCCTGCCCGTGTGTCTATCTCAGCCCCGGAGATCCCACAGCCACAAAATGAGCCTTGCCTGTCTGGCTGCCTGTGAACATACCCAGCTCTGATCTCTTGGGCCCCCAGTGACCCGGGGCCCTGGGGCTGTGGTGATTTCCAGGTGCATGGGAGGGCACCATACAAGCCTGGCCGTGGGGCCAGAGCTGGGGAGAGGATGAAGCAGAGCTACCAGCTCAGCCAGGCGGTATTCTGGTCTTGGCCACAAACCAGCCAGGAGGATGTAGGTAGGCTGGCCGTGGACCCCTGGGGGTTCACAGAACTGCCTGGCTCAAGACCTCCTCGGGCAGAGATCCCCGACGCCTTCCTTGGGAGAGGCCACACCTGGTGGTCTTCCTAGGCCCCGGTGGCTGCACCCAAGTTCCCAGTGACTTCACCGCTGTGTGGTGAGTGGGCTACGAACTCCCGCGTTCAATCTGTCTGGGATTCAGCCTGGGCTGCCTCCCCGAACAGCCACTGCCTCTCAGCAGAATAGGGGCTGAGAAACACTCAATACTGAATCACTGGGGCTCAGGCACAGCCCAGGACTCAGGCACTTGCTGACCTCGCTTCTTGGGGGACCGCAGGAGGAGGCTGAGGCCAAGCATGTTCCCTCTCAGGAGGGTTGTACGGGCGGGGTTTGGCTTGTCCATAGGTGCTGCACAATCAGAGGCCCCAAGGCATAGGGTTGAAGCACTGAGCTCAGAGGGTACGTCTGCTTGTTATTGCCAGACACAGAGTAATGAAACTACAACCCAAACCGTGAAACTGTAGTGCAGGCAGGTGGGAGCAGATGTGGATTGTCAAAGACATGCGCCCTGTCAACCTCCGAGGCTATGGAACAGCAGATCTTTTGTGTGGGACAGGCAGTTGCATTAGTGATCAGTTTAGGTGGGGGCGGGCCCTTGCCTCTGAGGCAGAATCACTGCTCAGGGGCAGCTGGGCCCCCGCTCAGAAGGAAAAGGATGCTGGGGCAGGAAGGCCCATCGGGAATTGTCTGTATTGAGCACCTTTCGGCAAAGAAGACCCGGTCATGAGCCTCGTCTGCATCACTCCAAAGTCCCCCAAGCCAAATGCCAGAGACCAGGCCCTTGGCCGGTGAGACTGTCTCCAGGCCAGCTGGTTTGGATGCTCAAGGCCAGTCAGAACACTGTGGTTACCATGGGAGCAACCCTAGGACAAAACACTGGAAGAAGGGGCTGCAGTGTGCCTGCACCATGGCGTTTTGACCACTGCTGGTCACATTAACCCTCTGCTGGATCTCCCTTGGAGGACTCCACTCTCCCAAATGTCTAAGACATTGGGCAGTTGGACCCTGCTGCAGTGGCCCAATGAGCCTTCACACCAGACCCTGAGAAATCCTGTGAGGGGTCTGGGAAGCCCGTGCTGGGCATGCAGCCACTTGCAGGAGCGAGGCACACAGTGGACCACGGGCGGGTGGGGCCACCCACAGGGACTGCAGAGGCAGCATCTGACATGCGGCCCACACCCTAGGCAGGTGGGCAAGGTGCCTGCATGGCCATCAGAGAAAGACGGGTGAGGTTGGGTTCCCAGGTCTCCAGCCTCCAGAAAGCCCTTTGCAGACCTTCCCACTCTGCTGGCCTATCCCTAACACCCCTCCCATGCAAGGGACACAGAAATTGCCTGTGATGAATAGCGAATAGTCACAGCTCCTGGCATGAGTGACATTTTTCAAATGAGTGCTGGGTTCATGTTGTTGGGCGCGATTGTAGTGCACCAGAGCCTGAGCCTAAGCAGGGTGAGGCATGCGCCTCATCCATTTCCTATGGAGACAAATCTTGGTCTTAGCAATGGCACACCAAGGGAATGGCGCTGGCTGGAGGTCCCTATGCCCATGGGCCCTCACTGCTGCAGCAGTCTGAGGATCAAACGTTGGCAGTGAGGAGCTCGAGGGAGTGGCATATGCTGAGCAGTGAGTAGGCCCAGGAGGCTCCAATGGGTGGAGCCACGCGCAGCTCAGGAGACCTGCCTGCCTCGCTCAGGGGGCGGAGACGCCTTGAAACAAAGGCAACGAAGTACTCTGCAGACTTAAATGTTCCTGTCTGACAGCTTTGAAGTGTAGTAGTTCTCAACACACAGCTTGAGATCAGAGGAATGGACAGACTGCCTCCTCAAGTGATCCCTGACCCCAAGAGAACTAACTGGGAGCACCCCAGTGGGACAGACGACACTCACATGGCCGGGTACTCTCACAGACAAAACTTCCAGAGGAGCGAACAGGCAGCATCATTTGCTGTTCATCAATGACTCTTCTGCAGATTCGCTGCGTGCAAACTGGGGTGGACCTCCAACAAACTTCAACAATGCAGCTGGGGTCCTGACTCTTACTGGAATAACAAACAGAAGAGATCTGTGCGTCACCATCATCAAGAATAGGTAGATAAAACCAGGAAGGAAAAACAGAGCAGAAAACTTCCAAAATTCGACAAATCCAGGGTTCCTCTCCTCCTCCCAAAGGAGCGCCAGCTCCTCACAGCAAAGGGCGGACAGAGGATGACTTTGTGAGTTGAGAGAAGGCCTTCAAACGATCAAGCCTCTCTGAGCTAGGAGGAAGTTTGAATCAGTAGCAAGAATTTTAAAACCTTGAAAAATATTAAATGAAGATACTAGGTAACCAATGCAGAGAAATCCTTAAAAAAGGACCAGTGGGCACGAAAACCACGGCTTTGAAATTATGTGATAAAGCACAAACCTCGTGTGGTGATCAACTAAGAAAGCATTATCAGTGGAGATCAAATGAATGAAATGAAGCATAAAGAAGTTTACAGAAAAAGAACAAAAATCAACAAAGCCTCCAAATATGGGACTATGTGAAGAACCAAAACTACTGAAAGTGAAAGCCGGAGAATGGAGCAAGTTAGGCCTGGGATATTATCAGGAGAACTTTAATCCTTAAGGCAGACCAACATTCAAAGATTCAGGAAACGAGAAAGAGCGCCCTGAAGATACTCACTCCAGAAAATGCTGCAAGACACATAGTGAATTCACCAGTAATGAAAATAAGAGCAGTCAGAGAAAAGGTCGGGTTACCAACAAAAACCAATCAGACGATCTCTTAGCGAAATCTGAGCCGGAAGAATTGGGGCCAGTGACAACGTTAAAGAAAATTTTCAACCATGGACTTTCATATCAATGAAGCAACTTCATAAGTGAGGAGAAATATTTTTACAGAAAAGCAATTTGAAATTTATCACCGGGCCTGCCTAAAGAAACTCAGAAGGAAGCACTAACATGGAAAAAGGAATTAACCCGTTTTTCAATATGCCAAATTGTAAAGACCGGGGCTAGGGAAAAACATAACAAAGCAGAAATAACCGAAACTAACATCTGCATGTGGGATCAAAATTCACACATAATAATATTAACCTTAAATGTAAATGGGTTAAATTACCAATTAAAGGCTGAACTGGCAAATTGGACGAGAGAATCAGAACTACATCAATCGCTGTATTCCGGTACCTACGTTGCAGAAAACACATAGCTCAAATAAAGGGATGGAAAACTGCAACAATGGAAATACAAAAGGCAGGGGGTTTGATCTAGTCTCTGATAAAAATATAAAAGTGAAAAGAGACAAAGGAACCATTGCCAAAGGGATCAATTGAACAGAAGAGCTAACTTATTATACGCAATACAGTACCCTAGATTCATAAAACGTCTTTAGAGACCTACAAAGAGACTTAGACTCCCACACAATGTAATGGTGGCTTTAACACTTACTGTCAAAATTAGGCGGGTCATGGAACAGAATTTGTAAAGGATATCCAGGAATTGTGCTGACTCACACCAAACGAGGACTAATATGAGAACCACAAACTCTCCACCCCAAATCAACAGAATATGCATTCTTTTTTCAGCTACACCTATTCAAAATCGACCACGTATTTGGAGTAAAAGCCTCAGCCAATGGAAAGAACAGAAATTATAACAAACTGTCTCTCAGAACACAGTGCAGTAAGAATTAGAACTCTGGATTAAAGAAACTCACTCAAAACTACTCAGATACATGGAAGCGTTTCAGACCCAGGCTACTGGGTGCATAGCAGGCGAGGCGGCAAAAATGAAACCAATGGCTCTGAGGAACCTGGCAACCACAGAATCTCTGGGACATTTCAAATTTCTTAAGAGGCCCACAAGGAGAAAGCAGGAAGATCAAGGTAGCACCCGAAACTAAGTATAAAAGCGAAATAACTAGGAATGAAGGGAAATAGAACCTGAAATCCCTTCAAAATTCATGAATCAGGGTAGCAAGACTGAAGAGAAAGAGAAATCAAATGGAAGAATTATAAAAGTGATCACAGAAATACAATCTACCATCAGAGAATACTACAAGCACCTGCAAATAAACCATCTCGAGACAGGGAAAGAAGTTGTAGACCAATAACAGGCTCTGAAATTGTGTAATAATCAACATGCTTGGGACCAGATGTCCTGAATTCCAGAGGTGGGGAGGAGCTGGGTACCATTCCGAAACATTCCAAAATCAATAAGGAAATCCTTCCTAACTCATTTTATGAGACCAGTAATCTGATATTACCAAAGCCTGGCAGAACTGAAGCCAAAAGAAATTTTAGACCAATATCCTTGATGAACATTGATGCAAAAATCCTCAATAAAATTAGCAAACCGAATCAGCAGCACATCAAAACATCACCACTGATCAGAACCATTCATCCCTGGGATACAAGGCTAGTACAACATACACAAATCAATAAATGTAATCCAGCATATAAAAGGAAGAAAAAACCACATGATTATCTCAATAGATCTCGGAAAAAGGTCTTTGACAAAATTCAACAACCTTCATGCTAAAATTGGGTGTTAATGGGATGTGTCTCAAAATATGAAGATATCATATATTATCGATAGGCCCGAAAACTGGAAGCATTCCTCATTGGCACAGAACAGGGATGCCCCCTCTCACCACTCCTATTCAGCATAGTGTTGGTTGTAATCAGGCAGAAGAAGCCAAAGGTATTCAATTACAAAAGAGGAAGTCAAATTTTGCAGATGACACGGTGTATATAAACCCATTATAATCTCCTTAAGCTGATTGCTAATAAGTCTAAAGGATACAAAATCAGTGTAAAATCTAAACATTCTTGTACATAATCCTGAACGTCAAATCATGATTGAACTCCACAATTGCTTCAAAGAGAATAAAATACCAACACAGGGATGTGAAGGACATTACAGAAACCACTGCTCAATGAGATAAAAGAGAGGATGACCATTCCATTGAGAATCAATATCGTGAAATAGCCATACTGCCCAAGGTAATTTACCATTCAGTGCCATCCCATCCAAGCCTCTTCACAGAATTGGAAAAAACTACTTTAAGTTATGGAACAACATAAACCAAGTCAATCTAAGCCAAAGAACAAAGCTGGAAGTACAAACTATACAAGGCTACAGTAACCAAAACAGCACAGGTATAACAAGACATAAATCAATGGAATTAAAACAGAGCCCTCAGAAATGATGCATATATCTACAACTATCTGATCTTTGACAAACCTGACAAAACAAAAATGGGAAGGTCCCTATTTAACAAATGAGTGTAAGGCTTGGCTATGGATCCCTTCTTACATAAATGTTAGACCTAAAACCATAAGAGAACAGCACCATTCAGACATAGGCATTGAACTTCATCTAGGAACACAAAAGCAATGGCAATAAAAGCCCAAAATTGACAAATGGTATCTAATTAAACTAAAGAGCTTCTGCACAGCAAAAACTACCATCAGAGCAGGCAACCTACAGAATGGGAAAATTACACATACTACTCTCGACAAGGGCTAATGTCAGAATCTACAATGAACTCAAACAAATTTACAAGAAAAACAAACAACCCCATCAAAAAATTGGAGCAGAAGGACACTGAACAGACACTTTCTCGAAGACATTTATGCAGCAAAAAAACACATGAAAAAATGCTCATCATCACGTATCAGAGAAATGCAAATCAAAACCACAGTGAGATACCATCTCACAACAGTTAGAATAGCCATCACATTAAAAAGTCCAGGAAACAACAGGTGCTGGAGGATGTGGAGAAATGGGAGATTACACTGGTGGGACTGTGGTTTAACCACATTGTAAAATCAGGTGTAGCAATTCCTCAGAGTCTAGAACTAGAAATACCATTTTGCCCAACCATCCCATTACTGGGTATATATACCCAAAAAGGACTATAAATCATGCTACTATAAGACACATACACCATTATGTTTATTAAGCACTATTCCTAATAAAGTTGGAACCAGCAAATGTCCAACAACGATAGACTGGATGAAGAAAATGTATCACACATACACCATGGAATACTATGCAGCCATAAAAAATGATGAGTTCATGTCCTTTGCTTAGGGACATGGATGCAAACTGGAAAACATCATTCTCAGTAAACTATATGGGACAAAACCAAACACCGCGCATGTTCTCGATTGAACAATGAGAACTCATGGACACAGGAATGGGGTGCCCATCACACTCGGGGAGGACTGTTGTGGGGTTGGGGAGGGCGGAGGGACATTGGGAGATAGCACCACAATGCTAAATGACAAGGATTAATGGGTGCAGGAGGAAATCAACATGGCACATGGATACATATGTAACCTGCATTGTGCACATGTACCCTAAAACCTAAAAGTCTAATAATAAAAAGAAAGAAAAAAGCAGAATTAAAGCAACTGAGTATATATTTAAAAGAAATGCAAAGCCACTTTTTCAGAAAATATTAAAATGTTAAATCTAACAAATATCTAGGTGAACAGATGGAAAATACAGAAAATGCACAAAAACCAATTACCTGGGATACAAAAGGATACAAAGCATTGGCAGTTGTAGATTTTAAATAGGCAATGACTTTGAGTTCAACCATGATGGGGTATATTGAAAAGAATCTCTCAGAAAAAAAAAGAAAAAGAAAACTATTATAGAGGCTATGTACAAATGGTACCCAGCACTACTGAAGTCTTTAATTCTACCAGTTCTGAGGAGTGATTGGTCTTGGACTAACTCTCCTATGAAAAGAAAAAAAAACAAAACAAAACAAAACAAAACCTAAAACACCTGGATAAAAGATAGCCTACCACGTGGGCACTGGCAATGCAACAGGTGGGACATGGAGTTATACATTCTCTTCTAATCAGAGACACGAGGCATTCATACACCTCTTCTCACCCTCCTCTCACCTTTACCCAATCTTAGATACACTGTTAAATGTATTCAACATTACTATCAATCCTTTGGTCAAAATTTCTTTACTCACATTTTGCTTGATGCACTTGGATGAACTGTTCAAAAAGTGTGAATAGTGAATTCCTCAAACTCTGTGTATTTAAAATTACATTTTTGAACCTTGAATTCAGCAGAAATTAGCTTGGGTATGTGGGTGGGCTTTAAGTAATTTTGGCATACAAGGGGTTCAGTTTATTAGGCATCAGCAACTCTGAAAATGTCATTGGGGATGCAGGCTTAATTTCAACACTATTCTAAATACTTCAAGATATTATATAATTCTTGTAAACTCCTGTGTCTACAAATTGTTCAGATTAACTCAATATCCATGATTAAACATCTGATAAAATCAAGGCACTGTTATTTACTGGAACTTGCTGGCTATTCTGTGAGGAGGCATTTTTATTGTAATCTCATCCTCTCATAAAACTGTATCATATTACTCATAATCCAGCCCTTCATATTCTATTCCTATTTGGTGACTGACAAATGCGACATCTGAAACAGCAGATAAAGGAATCTGAATAGTTTTAAAATGTCAATGAAATGCCGTTTCTCCATGCCTTCAACAACTAAGGAGTGACTAAAGTGCTTCTCTTCAAACTTTCTGGAACATTTTTATCTAAATTCTAAAACAATCACAATGAGTTTTCACCACAAATGCGAGAATATTACAAATGTTGGGGTGGAAAAATTTTTTAAATAATTTTATAGTCATTTTTTCATCATAGTGACAATTGTGCAAAATGTTTTTAATTCAAATATTACTATAGACATTTAAGTCAAGATTCTAAGAAGCTGTTCTAAAGTCCAAAATTTGGTTCACTATACAATGATATTATATATATATTCACGTATAAAATTATATATGGGCGTTTCAAATAGTTGAGAGAATATTATATCAAAGATTCTTGATTATATAAATGCCAATTACTTATAGGCTTTAAATAATTACAAAGGCAGTTGGCTGGATTCTAC